>QLPI01032408.1:0-10833 GCA_003314275.1 Chroogomphus rutilus
TTGCAAGTAGTTGTTAAGTACATGTCACCAAGCCTCAATTCACTTGGTCATACTAGCCAAATGCTTACTATCTAATCCTGTTGAATGAAAAGAATGGCTAGACCAGGCTTTGAACCCAGGGCTATAGCATATATAGCTATAGTGTTACCACTACACCATCTAGTCTGCATGGGTAACCTTTCAGGTTGACTCCTTGAGTGAAGACAGGTGTGTCTATACAAGTTGAGTTCAGAGCCCTAGTAAGTTATCAGATTGCCAATACTACTCCATAGAGCTCTGTATGTATAATGTCTTAGCATGGAAGACATTAATTAGAGATATGAATAGTATGTGGGATTAGACAATCTAACAAATCCCACATACAAGTGACCACAAGTTATTATTTACAAGTCACTAGTACATTGGTCTCAGCTCGGTACATTCACTTCACATATTCAGTCCATCCCATCTTCCATTCCTTTTTGTTTACTTATTCTTTTATGATTCACTTTGTTTCACTTCAGTATGTTTGCTTATACCCAGACATATTTGTCTACTTTCCATATCCTGTCTCCATGTCTTTTTATTTCACTTACATTTCTTATGCTACCCTGTTGCATACTATAGTCATTCATCCCTATTCTTTTAAGTATAAAAGTAGCACATCATCATGTATGTATTCTCCATTCTGAAAATCAACTAAGACTTGCATATATCTGCTTTCTCTAATCTCCAAAGTCCTTCATCTACTTTTGGTACCAATGATCTCAGTCCTCTCCTGAACACCTTCCAAAATTCAGTGGCACTAGGGATAGGGGTGTGCAACACAAGAATATGTTAAAGCCAAGCCACATCTACTCAGCTCATTAGAGTGAGCTGAACTGTTAATATTATATTCAAGGGTGTTATGACCTTGCTGAACTCATTATTATTTCCACTCAAAGCACATGGTCACTTTTCCAACCCTGCTCTTCTACCTTTCTTAGCTACCACACTTTCGCTGCCTTTCTTCAGCCATCCAATCAGAAACCATGCCCTCAATTCACCAGTCCAAACCTCACTCACTTTGCCATGCTCTTCCAATCAGTGCTCATTCATTTCCTGTCAAGTACACGTACCGAGACCTGGTAATTCAGCAGTGCCGACCAAGCAATCATCCTATGTCCATGTACAAGTGTCTACGCCACATGCACGTCACTTGGTACACCTGTCTCAGCTCGGCATATCCACCACCTACATTCCTTGCCAATTACCCCTCATACTCTATTCCACTCACCATCCATGAATCCCACACCATTTGCTCCATAATCATCGACCCACCTTACCTCGGGACTTCTTGTCCTTATATTATCCTCGGCCATGGCCTCATTGTTTTATAGCCTGGCACTCTCTATTGTCCTATCCCTGGCCACATTCCTATTATTCTATCTCTTATTGTTCTATTTCCATTTGCATTACTCCATTCTAATTTTACTCACTGTGGACAGTGCTCTCACATGCTCTGCATACCTTGTTGTCCCACATTCCTTATTCCACATGTCGCTTCTTGAACCTATATAAGTAGGGCATGCATGTACATATTTCCTCATTCTGGGTATCGACTAGGCTTAGGCCCTTCTACCTTCTCCTCCTCTGTTAAGTCCTCAACTCAGGCCGGCATCATCAGCATCCTCCTGAGTACCCGTCTGTTGCAAATCGGTAACACGCACAGCAGGTAGGGTGTAACGCACGAGTACGTTAAAGCCAATGCCACTACTCCTGGCCTGTAGGACTTGGCCGTTCTCATCCAGTACCTCAGCATTCCCGAAGCTTGACATTTCCACTCTGTTATTATGTCCATTTTAATACAACCCCATTCCCCATTCCCCATTATAGACATACATCAAGATGGTGCTCAGATCCCACAGTAGCTTTGTCACAAAGTTTGCTTGCCTCCTTTGTACTTTTGATCCCTGGTTCTTTCAATCAGGGATCTCTTCCTGATTTTTAGTTCCCCTTGTTCTCAATTACTAATCATAACCAATATTTGAAATATGTATTTAGTATATAATACACATGTAAATTAGTCGTTCTGTAGTCAGAAAATTAACTAAGATTAATCTGAAGTGAGGGATTCAATGAGATCTGGACAGCACAGTACATAAGCTGAAGCCAAGCCCTATTCTGAACCTCACAAAGTTTCAACCTCACTGAATATTATCTTAAGAACCTTGCCACTTGTGTAGGGAATGGCACAGGTTACCCATGGGTCAAATGTGGTTGACCCACACCTAACCCATGCCATTCCCTACACTCATGTTCTTAACAGAGGGTGCTATTACTGTTGAGGTATGATTTTATTGCCGTACATTTGTGTTTTGTCCTTGCACTTGTGTTTCTCTTTTGCACTTTTCACTTTTGCATTTGCATTCTCTGGTGCTTAAAATAAGCACCCATAACAACACACTTTTGCATACCTTTGGGTCTTGTCTTTAGCATCCATATTGACAAGCCCCAAAGGCCCTTGTTGCTCCCTGTGTATGAAAGCCAAGAGTCTCTAGACCTTCCCTGCCAACAATTACACTAGTGCCCAAGATCACATGACATTAGCATCTTTCAGGGCTTAACAGTAGTAACCATCGTAGATCTACCTAAGGTCATATAAAATGATTTCTTTTAAAAAGCATGCTATCTGGAGGTCATAAAGGTCATGGAAGTGGCTGTGGAAGTCACAGAAGTAACTTGAAAAAAGGGGTCCCCTGATAGCTGATAGGTCAATATCACAACCCACTTCTTTGGTTTTCCAAATCTGAGTCCACTTTACCAATGCTCAGATGCAATATATACCAATCACTTCAACTTTTCATCTTCTTTGTTCACCCTTTATTTATTGGGCACTATTCAAATTAAGAGCTGTAGAATAGAGAGTGCTTATAGAGAAATATTCCTACACTGAATATATGCAAGACTCAACTTGAATTTATTGTTTTACACTGAGATATTTGAGATGCAGCTCAAAAAGCCACTTCTCAATGACTTTAGCTATCTACTTTAAGTAATACAAAGGACAGAAGTAACAGAATCATGTGAAAAAGTGCATATACATGAGGGGTTGAGAAAAAATGGCAAAGATGTTGAGACATAGTATACATCAAGGATTTCACAGAAAATAAACATCAAGTATTGAATCGCACATACCAAGGAACCACTGTACCAGACATTGAAGTGTATTGATAAACTGGGGAGTTGGCCAGATGAATTGCAAAAGATTAGGGCGTTCTCTGACACAGGATCCTTTGATGCCTTACATGAAAGTACTATGTGGCAATATTTGCCAGCCATTTATCTTGAGAGCGAAACCAGAAAATGATCCCACAATCGGACAGGGCATCGGCTATGTGGAAGGTAAGTAAACCAGAACATTCGTTAGTCGTACTGCCTTACCTGGCCTGAACAAGGTATGGATTTATGATAGCTTTCCTTACATTCTCGCTCATCAACGGCAGGCATTCCCCCACGAATTGTTGGATGCCTTCGTCCATCATCTCATAGGATACCTGGATGTGTGGCGTTCAAGGACTAGTGTAACCAAGTCTATGTATGTACACCCCCCGGCCCTCACGAAATATAAACTGGGGGAGGGGTGTCTACGGCTCTATGTATGGGATATCGAAGCTGCTTAGGGCTATGTATACATCTCACTTGATGCATTTCTAGGCCAGTGACTATTCCTAGGCCAATGTCCCTTCCTCCAAAACAAGTCTAAGGATTGGAGCCCATTACAACGGTGCGCTTGTACAACGGGCCGTCCATATAAGGAGCTACAAGGCATTCAAATGGATCAAGGCAATATTTGAGAAAACGGGGTCCTAGTCATGGGCACCAAGGTTCAATACTGGAAGGGAAGTGAACCCTATTGTTATATTCCATCGACACGTTGAGTGGACCGGTGATGTCCCAGTCAATCACCGTTGTAATCGTGCCAACGCTGACAATGATATTACTTGGATAGAGGTCATTATGTGAGATTTCTATGCCTGAAAGTTGTCGAACAATCGGGTCGATGGCTTTAAGCGTGAATTTGGAGCTGGAAAATGACACCCTCCCAAATTTTAATACGTACGCCCCGATGGTCCGACCTTTTATGTAGTCCATCAAGATGTAGCTCGACTTGCCGGAATATCCACACGATGTACAACTGAAACATCAATGACTGTTCTCGCACGATCCATGATCCCGACGATTTCGTGTACGTTGATCAAGGGACGCATTAGCTTAAGCACATGTTTTGTCGAGGAGGATGACTTTGGTCGTCTCCGTTTGTAGTAGGGTTTCAATATTAGAAAGGCCATCCAACATACCAGGGTCCACAGAGCGGCACACCAACTTTCAGAGGGAGGGCTGGGAAGATGCCCGATTCGAGATGAGAGCAAGGGGGCGCCGAGCGACTTCTCACCAGTATGGAGTGCCTTTCAAGGTCATAGAGTAATTGGATTACAGTGAGGACAAACAAAAGATACAGGGAAACTCACCTTATGTACATGGTTAATTGTAAAGAGATATGATTCGGCAATCATTCAAATACAGAGGAAAATACTTATATTGTTTAACAAGTTCAAATTAGTTTAGGCTCTGCTTATAAATTTATGTCCTGGACTTCAAAGATTGCAACCGTTATTTAACGCTGCGAAAGCAGCACTCCCACTATCGTCTCGTGTCATCAGACGGAGGAGGCAGAGCTAGCTATATTTGTCGTAAGACGTCAAGGATTCCAAGATCAAATATGAGCATGCTGACTGTGATTTTTGAGACAATGGGAAGACCTGCAGTATACCTACTGGCGGTGCTTGACAGCTATTTACATAAGCTTGTCAAATTGAATGATCTCTCCATCCTGTTTCCTGTAGGGCTGCAGGCAGCTTGAGGATCCCGCACAGAGTTCGCACAGATAAAAGTTATCATGATCAGCCTGAGGACATAAACTCGGTGATCGACCCACGGAATATCGTCCGCAATTTATGTTGGTAACGAGACGTGACCCCGGACTTGAATGTTGCGATTCGAACCTTTGGGAAGTAGGGCCAGCAGCTATTATTAGTACAGTATACTGAGAGCTGGCAACAGGAAAATCAATGAAAAGAAAAAGCCAGCTACTAAAACAAACAAATGGAAAGCAAGGGGAATGTTAAAACATGACACGGAAGGGATCATCGTTAGCTGGGGGAAAGCAGTGTTAAGGCGTCACTGATTTAGAATCAGTGCGAATTGGAGACGGATTCAAACTTCCCAACAAGGTGTCAATTGTAATGATATGTCCCCATTTAGCCATTTCCTTCTCGTTCTCCTCCCATATAAACTGTGTCTCGTCCCTTCCACGATACATTGCAGTAGAGCATTGATATGTCTCTTCAATGAGCAGACCTTTCCGGACAACCCCGAGATTTGTTTTGAAAAGGCGAAATTCCCATCCTTTGAGTGACTTGCCGTCTACCTTGACAGTCTCTTCAGGGATGTCGCAGTCTATACGGCTAAAGTCAAAGCCGGGGGGCTGACCAAGCGCTTTGATGTATGCTGTCTTGATAGTAAGAAGAGTACAGAGTCGACGCAAGATGACATCATCATTTAACTTCCTGTCCAACACAGCGTCTTCAGCTTTGGTCAACTGGATGAAATACATCAGATATTTTATCAACGATTTGTTAGACTATGCGGCGCACCTTATGTGTAAAGGCTTCGATAAACTTGCGAGCTGGAACGCCTCGAGGAAGAGCAAGCCGCATCACGTCTATGCCAATATTCACTACTTGAGATTTGTGACCATGTGCATATGCTATCGCAACCAAAGACTGAGCCCATGCAGTACTGTAGCCAAGCACTTTCTTCGCATCGGGTGAATCCTGACACGAAGTATATCTCTCGGTTTTCACACAAATATACGAAACTCACAATATAGTCCTTCCCTGATCTTGTAACGCTACGATGCCACTCCGAAGGAGGTGTATTGCGATGTCGGTTCCGCATCACAAGTATTGGCAAAAGTTTAGCTATGACGTATCCTACGCATTGTTGAGGGAATGTGAATATGCTCGTGGCTAGACTCACTCACGAAAAGCTTCGCTGCGATCTGCAATACGATTGGCTTTTTTCTGGGAGCGGGCATCAATATACCTTGTGCACAAGGCGCACTCCTGAGGAGGGAGTAAGCAGAAGAGCCTGTTGAAAAATACAACGAAAGAGTACATCTCTGTTGACCTGTCGGTTCAAGGATACAATCCATATGGTGAGGGGTGGGTCTCTAGGACGAGTTTCTTCCATAAGCAGCCAAGAATTCACACTGGGACTGGCAAGAAATGAGCGAAATGGGAAAAATGGAAATGCTGAACTAACAGACCTAATTAAGACCTCATGCAATAATCGTTCAGTGATACTTAAACCAAGGTTTGGCTGCCTCGAGGACATTTCTGACTCCGCAAAGCACCGGAAATCGGGTGACGAGAGTGACGCAGACTCGAGCGCCGCTCCGGACTTTGCCTTCCCGATCCTCACCACCATGTTCCGCTCAATCCTCTCGAAATCATTGGTATCAACTGTGGCTCCTGTAGGCAGAGCGCCTACCCTTGTAAGAGCTTATCACGAAAAAGTTATCTCACATTACGAACAGCCTCGTAACGTGAGTATCACTGGCGCTGACTCATCCTTTTTATCTGATAACTGCTTTCCCAAAGGTGGGCTCGCTACCGAAGGGCGACATTGATGTCGGAACTGGCCTTGTTGGTGCCCCAGCGTACCTTTATTCAGTCATTGGGCTTTATGACATAATTCTAATCCTCATTTCTCTTAGATGCGGCGATGTCATGAAGTTGCAAATCCGAGTCAACGAGGACGGAATCATATCCGATGTCAAATTCAAAACGTTTGGTTGTGGGAGCGCAATTGCCTCCAGCTCCTACATGACCGAACGCGTCAAGGGGTTGTCGCTTGAGGAAGCAGGCAACATAAAGAACACCGAAATAGCTAAGGAGTTGTCTCTGCCGCCCGTCAAATTACATTGTTCTAGTGTGTACTTCTTTTCGATCGTCGCATGGACGGGTGCTCACCTAATTTCGCTGCACTAGTGCTTGCTGAGGATGCCATCCGCTCCGCCATCCGTGATTATCGCTCCAAGCGAAGCAAAATGACAGACTCGAGGAGTACTGCTGGTTTCATCGATGTATCACAAAGCACTGTCACTGGAGAGACAGTTGCCACGGCACACCCAGGCGGACAACCCACGTAGTAATTCTAATTTTCTCTCCCCTGACTCAAAGCCGTATTTGACTTCATCCTTATGCATTGTGCTTTCACTTTTTGTATTAGTATAAATTCCAAAGTCACAGCGGTATAGATATAAGCATCTAGGAACGATTTATTCTTGTTACATGCATCGTACAAATGAATTGAATCCAGTCTTTCTTCACCTTCCTTTCTCACCCACGAATGAGAATGTGCCAGATGCAGCGAACCAGCGTTCATTGGCTTCTTTGACCCGCTGGGAAGCCGTCGCTGAATTAGTAATCTCAAAGCCTAGATAGTTTCAGCGAATTTCTGGACCTCCGTCGCAAGAGAGAACGCACCTTGTACTGGTGTAACGGTCAGCGACGTCGCTGTACCTGATGTATGGCTTCCAGATTGTTGTGCTGCACGAGTAAGAGCAGCAGTGCGTAATTTATTTGCCTTTGACATTTTCGCTGTAAATGGTAGCGCATCAATAGAAGTACTACATGAAAGCGTTGCCATAACTTACCACGACTCTTCGCTTCGCCTACACCAGCCCGGACCTTCCCAGTACCGATGCCGATCATGCCCATTCCTTTAGTCTGATCAAAGGCCCCAACCTCTTCCTCAGCTTCACCGAATACCATCCTGTTCTGTAATTTTCGTAGCTCCGTCTGCGCATAAGCCTCCTTAGCCTTTCGCGCCCTAAATGTATTTGAGAGATATACAGATATTGGTGTTAATAATAACCAACCGTTTACCGCCTCGACGTTTCTTTGGGCCATCGTCTGGGATAGGGAGTGCTTTTGTGACCTTTGCTGGTGGTGGAGCAGCGAGCCGATCCAGGTGTTTGTCGATTTTCTCTCGCAGCTCCTGACCATAGCTACCTGTAGAATGGTTGGGATACAATAATAACAAAATAATTCTTATGTCGTGCTTACCATCTCTTCTCCGCCTCTCACAATCCATTCGGGCTGCAAGCACGCATTTCGCACCAACAGTGCGCTGACCTTTTAGTCTATACTCCGGTGGTGCAGATTGTATCACTTCTGACTGGAAGATAAACCCTGTGTTACGGTTTTGGGTAGCTGATGAAAATCCAGCGGCAATTTTCTTCTGTGCACCTAGAATCTGTCACACTGTCGGTTAACAATAATCAGAGAAAGTAAGAGTTACGAACGTGAACGTTGCAGGCAGGCATCTTTGCCAAAGCAGTCAACCCTCCTGCAACTCCTAGCAATTTTGCTGCTGTAGTCGGTCCAACGATGGCGGATAAGTTAGGTGCGAGAACATTCATGCGAGAGCTCACGTAAGAAAATATCTGGCAATGCTATTGAGTTCTTGAAGGGGGTATACTAGAAGTGTATCACCTTCTTACGGGCATCCTCTAAACGATCTGCCAAATCACATGCGTCTGAGACCACCTTCCAAGCTTGAGAAGTAAGGGGCTGGCCCGGAGTTGTAGTAGCTGTTACCAAGACACTCATAACAATTGCAGGGGGAAGCGCTCCAGAGATGTTAACTTTTGTTGGATCCTAAGCTTAATTTAGTGTTAAGTGGAATATGATCGCTTCGTAAACAAACCTCAGCATTGCCTAGTGTTCTTACGGCACGAATATACATGGCGGCATCCGTGACGAGCTGCTCCAGTTCAGGAAACTTTGGGGCGTAATGATCTCGAATGAACTACAATTTCAAATACTTATATAATGCCTTAATTAAACATTTGAGGAAATGATTTGCCTTGTGGACCACAAGAATCTCGTTGTCTATGTCGACAGAAAGATTGTTCGCTTGAACAATCAGTTGATATTCTGGGTTGGAGTGAGTGGGTTGTGCCATGTCTTCGGGAGTACTTGGATTGGCTATGTAATTTTCAATTTCCTGCCATGATAAAATGATCATTGGAATTTGTGTGGGGCTGAAAATACGTATACTGCTCGCCTTGAGGGTGTCATTCATGCGCCGGCTGCCGTCCAGTTTAGCGACCTTCCCAACATCGTCTACATTCCCCAATTCCATTCGTTGGACATCTTCTTTGTCAAGCTCGTCTGCAGGCTTAACACCACCTTCCAGGACTAGCCCGCCTTGAACGTCCATCTCCTCCTCACCTTCGTCTTCGCCTCCATCCGACATTTCAGCATCAGAAGGCGCCTTCCGCTTCAGTGGGCTAAGTTCTGAGGCATCTTGGTCGCGCCGGTAGTCCTCTCCTTCGTCGGAGAGTCCCTCGAGATCAGCCAAAAGTTCGTCAGCTAGACCACTCATTGATATAGTGCAGCCAGGACGGGCGCCTCTCCTTATATATCCTGAAAAAAAAAGTGATTTCAAGGGTTTTTTGTCCCGAACCGTTCAAATTTGCGTGGCGCTGATTAAGTGGTGGCAACTTTATGTAAGCTCCTACGTCGGAGTTTGCCTCTACAAGATATCTGGTTTTTGACTAGGAATACCATTACAAGAATAGGGCACTGCTGCGACATGTTTGCATGGAGAAAATTATTCAGGATAGTAATATATATGTATTCTTAGTATTTTAATATTGTCATTACCCTGGATTTCTGTGTTGGAGTTAAGCGCAGTAGCTAAGTACAGACAAGCTCAATGAATGGGGAGTTCACTGAGCACATGCTATTAGCCTCCATAAGTGCAGACAAGCTATGAGACGGTAAGTTTAGTCTGTCTATGTAGAGAGAAGAATACACACCTCAGTGAATGGGGAGTTCACTGTGGTGCCTGTAACTACTTGTCCATTTATATATACAGCCTTGGTCATGGATGACCAAGGCTATCAATCACTGCAGATACCCAATACTGCTGCAGTCCTGCATTCAACACTTACTCATATATCCCCTAACACTCCCCTTTACATAAGCTGAACACAGTCCAGCATTCATGCATAACACCTTGTGCTATGGGAGACCTTTAGTGAACATGTCAGCTGCCATATCATCAGTTGGAATATAGTCAACATGATTCAGCCCCTTCTGTACAGCATGACAAACAAAGTGGTAATGGGTGTCAATAGGCTTTGTCTGGGGATGGTATTCATCATTCTTGTTAATGGAGATGGTGGAGATGTTGTCAAGGTGGATAATGATGGGTTTTATGAGTGGGCGTGCGACCTCTGCTAAAAAGCATGAAGCCAGAGTGCTTCCTTTGTGGCATGATTTGCTGTGATATACTCAGCTTCAGTAGTTGACAATGCAATAATCAGTTGTTTTTTTTGAGCTCCAAGAGACAGCTCCACTGTTACGATGTGAAGGAATAACCTAATCATAATTAAACGTGATATCTCCCAAAGATAAACAATGGTGAGGTTCAGGATAGGGCACAGCTTCAACTTGTGTGTTACGCCCATGTTATGGCCCATGCTGCCAAATAAACCCACATTAAACCCCACAACCACCCGCACCATTTCTGGGACCTTTCCAACCGCTCAAAGCCTGATTAACCGCTTTCCGGATTCCGATGCATCAATCCGAGGTTCCGTGTTTCCAAACCTCTAAAGATTCCAAAGCCAAGGTTCCGCTCCTTTGATAGACAACACGCAGGTTCATCACGTACCTCACTCCCTTGTTCTTCGTTTTATATTGCCCCTTGTACTCTCTTCCCCCCTTGTCTTTA
>QLPI01032431.1:0-10476 GCA_003314275.1 Chroogomphus rutilus
GCACTTGCAACTGTTAAAAACATGAGAATATTTGCATGGGATGTAGACTCAGCTTACCTGCATGGCAAACTTGACCACGACACATATATCAAGCTTCCAGATGGGTATGGCAAACCAGGAATAGTTGGAAAACTAAACAAAGCCTTATATGGATTGCCAGAAGCTGCACGAGTTTGGCGCGAAGATCTCGAGGAAAAGTTGAAAACTCTAGGGTTCAAAGCACTTTGGAGCGATACAGGGGTCTTTTTTAAAGAAGCCAGCGAGGGAATTATAGCCATTGACACACATGTGGACGACGGGACAGGAATCTGTCCAAGCGAGAAGGAAGAGCTGAAGTTGAAGGAAGGGATCAAAGGTTTCTATAAAATCAAGGAGAAGGACACGTCAAAACCCTTCAAAGTTTTAGGAATCCTAGTCACAAGAGATACGCACCGTGGCACCCTCAAAATTTCTCAGCCGGAGTTCATTGACACAGTATTGGACAAATTTGGAATGACGGATTGCAACACTGTAACCACTCCAGTTGACAAAGGTTCACACCTACGAAATGATGATAGGATCCCTTTTGAACACCCAAACGAATACCAAGTGCTCACCGGATCACTCACATATGCTGCGATGTCAACCCGTCCTGATATCGCTTATGTTACACAGTTCCTATCACAGTCCAACAAGGCACCCACTCAACAAGATTGGAATGCAGCCAAGAGGGTCCTGAGGTATCTGAAGGGGACGAAAGATATGGGTATTGTCTACAGGAGAGATCCTAAGACAGATAAGGGGGAACACTCTAACCCTTGGGGATTCTGCGATGCAAATTATGCAGAAGACTCACGTGATCAAAAGTCAACCAGCGGCTATGTATTCATGTTTGCTGGCGGCCCAGTTGCCTGGAAATCGAAGAAACAGGCTTCTGTTGCCCTCTCCACCACTGAGGCAGAATACTATGCACGTGGTATTGCGTGTCAAGAAGCAATATGGTTAAGACAGTTGTTTCGGGAACTTCAGTTGCCTCAAGGAAACCCAACTCTTATATACTCTGACAACACAGGAGCTGTTGCTCTCTCCGATAACCCTGTATTTCACAGTCGCTCTAAACATATCGATATAAGGTGGCACTTCATCAGGGATCTCATACACGACAAAGTCATCCGTACTACACATATACCTGGGACAGAGAATGGGGCAGACTTCTTGACAAAAGCCTTGACTCGCTTTGGGCATGAACAATGCTTGCAGTTATTGGGTATGGAATAGATGATTGGAACTGAGGGGGAGTGTTAAGAATAACTGCCGTATGTCCCACAGTTCCATCATCACCCCAATAACCAGCCCCTTATATTTCTAATATCAAATCCTACTCAGACTTGTCCCAGGCTCAGTGGCAGTGCCTTACATTGTTCTATTATACTGATAGTGTTTTACTTGCCTTTTGTTCTATTATGCGCATTGTAACTTTTTGCTCTTTCTATTTTTTCACATCCTTCCTTTTTATCTATTGTCAGTGTCACTCGGTCCCAACTATAAGTAACACCATTCTCTTCTTTATCACTTCAGTCTTTCCTTACAGAAGACTGAAGTGAGTAACATTCTTATATCCTGTGATAAGTAGAGACTCACCTTTTGTTAATTAGCCGCGTCTCTAGGTAGATATTTAATAAGACTTGAGTCTTTCCTTACAGAAGACTGAACCGCGTCTCTAGAAACTTTGACAAAACGCCTTGCCAAGGGTGATCTGGTGGACGGTTTGGTACTCAAGTCAAAGCAAAACCCTGATCCTGTGTGTGAACCATGTCTTGCTGGGAAGCAACATTGGAATCCCTTTCCTTCTTCATCCACTTGTACATCTAAGCCACTCGACCTTGTCCACACTGATCTTCATGGACCTCTCCCTGTGTGCACCCATTCTGGGTACAGATATTGGGTTCTGTTCATTGATGACAAGACTCGCTTTCGCTCTTTCCACCCTCTTTGCACTAAGGATGAGGTGTTTGTGGCATTTAAGCAGTACAAGGCTTGGGCAGAGACACAGCTTGGTCTGAAGATCAAGTGTTTGCGTGATGACAAGGGTGGGGAATACATGTCAAAGGAGTTTCAGGCTTTTACAGATCTACATGGAATTGAACACCAACACACTGTTCGTGCCAGTCTACAGCAGAATGGAGTTGCAGAGTGTGCCAATCGTACAGCTGCTGAGGCCATTACTACCATGCTTGCTGAATCTAAACTACCTGCATCATTCTGGGGAGAAGCATTGGCAGCCTATGTCCACATCTGGAACCGCAGTCCCACTCATTCTCTTCATGACATCACTCCATTCCAGGCATGGTATGGCAAGAAACCATCTGTTCAACACCTTTGTTTTTGGGGCTGCACTGCCTATGTCCATGTTCAGAAGGATCAGCGCAAGGGACTTGAGTCACACACTCAGAAATGTGTCTTTATTGGTTATCCTCCTGGTGTCAAAGGTTGGAAGTTCTGGAATCCTGACACATGCAAGACTCTAATCAGCAATGATGCTGAATTTGATGAGCGCATCTTCCCTGGATCTTCCCCTTCACCTCATTTGCATCCTACTCCAACTCCTGCACAGTTTATTGATGTCTCAGAAGATATGCCAGAAGTGGTTACAACTTACAACCAACCACCACCTCCTGCACCAATCCCTGCACCAATCCCATTGCCTCCTCCTGCACCAGTCCCTGATCCCCCTCCTTTGTGTCGCAGCACTCATATCCGTCACCCTCCCAGAGAGTGGTGGAAGATTGATCATGACAAAATTCATCGCAATGTCTCTCCTGAGTCCAATGATGAGGACGAGGATGAGCCTGTTGAAGAGGCAGCTGGTCTCATTTCTGTGTCATGTCATCCAGATGAGTTGCTATCTCCTGCTGCTACTATAGAGTATGTCTTCAAAGTCAGTGGGATGGAGCCCAGGACACTTGCAGAGGCATTGAAGCATCCTAATGGTCAGCTTTACCTTGATGCTGCTATAGAGGAGATTCAGGCATTGGTGACAAATGGCACTTGGGAACTGGTCAAGCTCTCTGCTGGTCATAAAGCTGTTGGCTCTCATTGGGTGTTCAAGGTCAAACGTTGTCCTGATGGTTCCATTGAGCATTACAAGGCTCGTCTTGTGGCCAAGGGCTACAGTCAGTGTCCTGGACTTGATTACACAGAGACATTTGCACCCACTGCCAAGTTCGCTGCACTTTGTGCCATTCTGGCCATTGCTGCCATTGAGGACCTGGAACTTGAATCCCTGGACATTTCCAGCACTTTCCTGAATGGTGAAATTGACACAGAGGTCTATCTTCAGCAACCTGAGGGTTTTCACCAGGGTGAACCAGATCATGTGTGGAGACTTCTCAAGGTGCTCTATGGACTCAAACAGTCCCCCAGAGTGTGGAACAAGAAGCTGGATACCATCTTACATGAGTTAGGCTTCACTTGCATCAAGTCTGACACCAGCATCTATATCTGGCTCAGAGACAATGTCAAAATCCTAGTCGCTATCTTTGTTGATGATCTCACCCTTGCTTCCAAATCTCTATCTGCCATATCATATGTGAAGACAGAACTTGCAAAGCGGTTCAAGCTATGTGATCTTAGCCCTACTTCCAGTCTACTTGGCATTGAAATCACTCGGGATCGCTCACAACGACATCTCTGCCTCTCACAGTGCCAGTACATCTCTGACATGCTTGATCATTACAACCTTGCAGACAGTGCACCTGTCACCACACCCATAGACCCAGGTCTCAAATTGTCATCCTCCATGTCCCCTACAACTCCTGAGGAGATTGCTGAGATGAAGAACATTCCCTATGCATCAGCTGTTGGCTCCATGATGTATCTGTCAGTTGCAACTCGCCCTGACATTTCCTATGCTGTTGGAGTCTTATGCCAGTTCAATCAGAACCCTGGCATGGCATACTGTAAAGCAGTCAAACACCTCTTTCGATATCTGAAGGGGACCATGGATTATCAGCTTGTCTATGCACCCTCACCATCAGGTGAACTTTTTGAAAGCTACACTGATGCTGACCATGCTGGGAACCCAGACAATGGCAAGTCTACCAGTGGGTATCTCCTCAAAATGGGCACAGGTGCAATCAGCTGGTCCAGCAAACTTCAAACCATCGTAGCCCTCTCTACCACTGAGGCAGAATTTGTTGCTGCTGTTCATGCTGGAAAGGAAGTGGTCTGGTTTAGGCAGTTCCTTGGTGAACTTGGGTATACATTTGATTCACCCTCTACCCTTCACATTGACAACCAGTCTGCAATCTCTGTTGCCAAAAACCCTGAACATCATGGTCGGATGAAACACCTTGATTTGCAGTTCTTCTGGCTTTGTGATGAAGTGGCAGGTGGCATGCTCAGTCCTCTCTTCATCCCTACCACTGACATGGCTGCTGATCTACTCACCAAGCCATTGGAGTGAGTTAAAGTGGAGAGGTGTAGGAAACTGATGGGGATTGAAAAGTGTATGTGAGTATTGCAGTGGTAACTCATCAGGGGGGGGTGTTAGGGCATGATTTTATTCCCCTGCATGTGTGTTTTATCTTGCACTTGTGTTTTCTCTTTTGTGCTTTTCTCTTTTGCATTTGCGTTCTATGGTTAAATAAGCGCCCATAACGACGCACCATTGTGCACCTTTGGGTCTTGTCTTTAGTATCCATATTGACAAGCCCCAAAGGCACTTGTTGCTCTGTGTGTCAGTTATCAGTCTTATTAGACCTTCCCTGCCATCACTACCTTCTTCCCCTCTGTAAAGTCCTTGACTCAGGCCAGCATCACCAGCATCCTCCCGAGTACCTGTCTGTTGCAAATTGGTAGCACACATGGCAAGTAGGGCACAATGCATGAGTATGTTGAAGCCAACACCACTACTCTTGGCCTGCAGGACTTGGCCATAGTCCGCCCAACCCTTCGACAGTGCCCCTTGGCAGTACCAAAGTCCATCAGTACCCAATGCTTGACACCTGTCCTCACAGGTGGTGGAATGGATTTACACACTGGAGACCATTCCAACAACATATGACAAGTGAAAGTCATATGCCCTCTATTTTGATAGTGTCAAGACCTTGATACCGAGCTTCGGTACACTCGGTAATACCGACCGACCACCCGTCCTCTACCCATATTGTTCTCACTAGCACATAGGCTTGGCTCGGTACATCTGGTACACGGTCTAGGCTTCTTCTTCTATCCTATCCATCTCATCCCTCACTATCCTTCCATCCCTTCACCTGTTCCCCTGAACAACATGATGGCCACTCATTATCCTGGCCACTGCCTATTGTTTTATCTTCTGTCGTCCTCTATTGTTCTATTCTCACCCACCACTCCATTATCTTATTCTCAGCCATACTCCATTATTCTAATCCTGCTTACATTCCTTATTCTATTTCTAATCACTGTGGACAATGCCTCCATGTGGTTTTCCATATCTTATTGTTTTCCATTCCTTACGCCACCCTTTTCCACATCTTGCTTCTTAACCTATATAAGTAGCGGGATGTATATAGATAGTTCCTCACTCAGAATATCAAATCAGTTTGCACCCCTTTGCCCGTCTTCCTCATCTAAAGTCCTTCATTCAAGCCGACACCCTCAGCACCCTCACGAGAATTCTTACTGTCCAAATTAGTGGCGCACATGGAACAGCAGGGTGCAACGCACGAGCACATTGAAGCCTAGCCACTCCAGAATAGTTTGCAGGACTTAACCGATATTTCGGTGTTACCAAATCCTTGTTAAGTCCGCATGTCAGGCGCTTAGCTCATACTTCCGAAAGGCTATCTGGGTTAGCATGGAGGTCCGTAACGGGGCTGAGGACCGAAGACGGAACTCGGACAGGCTACGGACGGAGGCGGAAGCGCCAGGAACTTAGGGTCGGTTGCAGAATGGTTCAATCTGGTCACTGAGGTGTTCGAGGTCGAAGGGACTTGGCTTCAACTTATGTGTTGCACCCTCCTCGATCTTCTGTCCCTAATTTCAGAAAGGAGACGGGAGTTTACTGGAAATGAATCGGAAACTAGGTGGTAGACTAAGTCGATATTCGTACTGGCGAACAGTCCAGTCGACTGGGAGACTATATACATGCGACTATCCTTGTACTATCTTTGCCGGTCATAAAACAAGGAGAAAGGAAGTACAAGGGGTCAATAGGAAAGAAGAATAAGGGAGTAAGGTACGCGATAGACTGGCGCATCGGTTATCAAGATGCGGAACCTTGGTTACAGGAATTGGGATTGGACTAGCGGGGGCTCGGATGTTACGGGAACGGGAGCCACGGAAAGTGATCGTTCATCCTTCGGTGGTCGGGGAGGTTTCGGAAACAGGGTAGGTGGTTGTGGGGGTTGGTATGGGTTTGTTGGGGGCATGGGACGTAACAATCCTAACAGACAGCCAGTTACATGAATACCAAGCAACAAAGAGGGGGATCACAGGGCCAAGGACATGGCAGACTCCAAGGAACCTGCAATCTACTTCAGTATAAAAGGCAACAAATTCCCACAGTGATGTGTTCTTTCAACTGGGCCAAAAGGCCACTATGCCAGGTTATCTGGCATTAGTCTGTGGGCACTATTTAAACAGCAATTTGTTACATATATTCATCAACCATTGCAATGGTATGTAACATTCAGCTCAACCACTCACTTCCCCACCCACTTTGGGACCACAACCCATGGAGATTGATAAGGCTCAAGGGAAGCCAGTAAGGGTGGTAATGTACTTCAACTGTAGAGAGCAAGGACACATAGCACCAAACTGCCCCAAACCTCAAGGTATACAGAAGGTCAGAGCAACAATAGATGGGTGGAAAAAAGAGGAGAAAAGGGAGATGCTGGACATGTTAAAGAAGGAGGATTTTCAGGAGGGGCAGGAGTAAAAAGGACGTCCTCCTGGCCCTGGGTATCTGTAAACTACTTCACCCCACTAGCAGTTGAAGAAAGCGCAGAACCTGAACCTGAAATTGCCCCAGAACAACCTGTCAAGTCCACATACCGAGACCCATCCGCCGGCAGTGCCGACCAAGCAATCATCCTATATCCACGACCAATGCCCGCGTCACATGCATAACACTTGGTGCACCTGTCCTGGCTCGGCACATCTGCCATCCACACTCCTCGGTCCGTTTCACCTTGGGACTCCCTGTCCTTGTATTATCCTCGGACACGACCCCATTGTTTTATACTCGGCCACTCCCTATTGTCCCATCTTGAGTCACGATCGTATTATCCTGTCTTTTATTGTCCTATCCCCATTTTGCATTCCTTGTTCTAATTTTGTTCATTGTGGACAATGACCACATGCTCTACATACCTTGTTGTCCTACATTCCTTATTCCACATGTCGCTTCTTAACCTATATAAGTAGGACATGCATGTACATATTTCCTCATTCTGGGTATCAACTAGGCTTAGGCCCTTCTACCTTCTTCTCTTCTGTTAAGTCCTTGACTCGGGCCAGCATCCTCAGCATCCCCCTGAGTATCTGTCTGTTGCAAATAAAGTGGCATGCATGGCAAGTAGGGCGCAACACACGAGTATGTTGAAGCCAATGCCACTACTCTTGGCCTGCAGGACTTGGCCATAGTCCACCTGACCTTTCGACAACACCCCTCAGCAGTACCGAAGTCCGTCAGTAACCGACGCTTGACACAACCCTTGAAAGTTGAGAAGAAGAAGCAAGAAGAGCAGGTGGTAATGGTAGAAGAGGTAGAGAAACCCAAAGAGGGAATGGCAGAGTGGGTGGTGTGAAGGATATACCAAGACAACAAGTCAGGGCAGGAAGTGTTGAGATAGTGGACACACAGTAGAAGGAAAGGAGAGGTAATTTCGGAAGTAGGAAAAGCCATATGAGAGATGAGAAGAGAGGAAGGTATAGAAGCAGTCAAGGAGCTTAGGGGAAGGAAACAGTGGATCAGATAAATCAACCAATCTTCGGTGATGATACTGTTGGGGATCCGGGAATTCTCCAATATATTTCTACAAGACTTCTGAACCAGATCAGCATACAAGATCCAAACCTCTCCTCTAAAGAAAGTCACCCATAAAATCAGTCCAAAAATGACTACCAAAAAATATAATAAAATTTTGGCTGGCCATTTAAGAGTGAAATACTTATAGTAATTAACTCTTAAATAACAAACCCTCAAGTCCAAGGAAAACCCTCAAAAACATATCTTTTTCGTCTATTTCTATTTGGACCCACAAGGAACCATAACTGGGTATCTATTACTTAATACATGGAAAATGGCACCAAATTCCTGGGTCAAGTTCTCAAATCAACTTGTACAACAAATTCCTGGGCTTACATATATAATAGCCATTACATAAAGGTCAGCCCAGAAGCATGGCTCATATACTAATAATATTTTGTGACCTGACCAGTCACAAAACTACAAGCTGTGGGAATATTTCTTTTCTTTTGTCATTAGTGACTACAAGGGTGACACAGTGACTTCCAGGGGATTCCAGGACCTTCCATCCCTTTCCATAAGCTTCTCACTAATTTCTAGAAGGTCTTTCCTTATTTGGGAGTTACATAATCAGCTTAGAATTAGTATATATAGAGGCTAGTTCTGTAGCGTAACTTAACAATCAATCTTATCTTCACCCATAATCTGCCGGATTATCTAGTGCTGCCAGCACTCTCTTCAGTAGGTCGCCGACCACTAAGACTTATCAACAGAGGTTTTTTCGTGGAATAGATCTTGACCCTTCTATGTGGTAGAAGGTTTCTTGGACAAAATACAAAAAGTACGTAAAAATATCATAAAAGAACTAAACTAGATTTTATAGGACATCCGTAGAAATAATCCTAGGCAAGGGTAGAATAATAGTTCACGAACATAAACTATTATTCCTACACGTAATTGACAAGTCACCTGCCAAGACCCCCTCTAAACAATTCTTTTTGGACATCAACCCGGATAGGCATTAGCTTACTGTCGTCTTGTCGGAGAGCTTGATTGGACTTTCTTCACACCAAAGTTTTGTCACAGCTCTCGGGTTACCAGCTTATGGTTCCAAAACAGATACCTACCACTGTTGAACACTGATGGACAAAAGGGGATTCACAGTTCAAGCACTCCTAGACTGTGGGGAAACAGGGTGCTATATCGATGAAGGCTTTGCAAAAGCAAAGTGTTTGCCAATGGAAAGACTCCCAAAACCACTATCTGTCTACAATGTGGATAGAACCCACAATGAAGGAGGACCAATAACCCATATAGTTACCCTCAGAGTCAGAATAAAGACCCACTTGGAGGTCTTCCCTTTTGAAGTCACTAATGCTGCAAAGACAGACCTCATTGTTGGCTTCAACTGGCTCCAGAAGCATAACCCAAGTGTCTACTGGAAGACAGGAGAGATGACATTTGACCAATGTCCCTTAGAATGTGCAATGTCAAGAGCAGGTGTAGAGGAGGAGGATGCAGGAGAAGAGGAGGAAGAATTAGAGGAGGGAGACCATATATTTGTGACCTGGATATATACAGAGGAAGAAGAAGGACATATAGCAAGGACATACTCCCAGAAGCTGGCAGAAGAGGCACAGAAGGAGAAGAAGAAGAGGACGGTAGAAGAAATGGTGCTAGCACACTACCTGGAAGAGTTTAGAGGGGTCTTCACAAATGAGGGGTTTGACAATAACCTTTCAGAACGATGGCAGTGGGACCATGCAATTTGAGCTAAAGCCAGGGGTGGAACCATTCTCAAGCAAAGTGTACCCACTCAGTCTGGAGGAACAGAAGCAGCTAGATGATTTTTTGGAAGAAAACCTGAAGTCAGGGAAGATCCAACCATCCAAGTCTCCTATTGCATCGCTATTCTTCTTCATCAAAAACAAAGATGGCAGCTTGAGGCCAGTGCAGGACTTTCGAAGGCTCATCATATGGGCATTGGCAGAGTGGAGGCACTATCTACAGGGAACAATGCAACCATTTGAAATATAGATGGACCACAAGAACCTAGAATACTTCATGATTGCAAGAAAGCTGAACTGCCACCAGGCTAGGTGGTCACTTGAATTAGCAATTTCATCCTGAAGCATTGACCAGGTCAACTCAACAAGAAAGCTGACCTCCTCTCGAGACAGGAAGACCATAAACAGGGAGTAGAAGGAGACAACACTGGAGTTACAGTGTTGAAGCAAGAGTTCTTCCGAGCAATAAGGGGGAAGCTTAGAGGAGAGGAGGAAGACCTGAGGAAAAGAATCAGAAAGGCAAAGAACATAGAGAGCAAAGTCAGAGAGAGGGTAGAGAGTGGAGAGAAGGATTGGAAGGAAGAAGAGGGGATCATAATGTGGGGAGGAAGGATATACATACCAAAGAACAGGAAGCTTCGGGAGGAAATCATTCATCTACACCATGATACACCCATAGCAGGACATCCTGGGAGGTTGTCAAGCCCGCAACACCGAGTACCGACTCACTCGGGAATACCGACCAACCGGCCCTCACCC
>QLPI01032462.1:0-19952 GCA_003314275.1 Chroogomphus rutilus
ACTCCCATCATCATTAAGCGCCAGGGACCTCGAGGCTCGGTCCTAACAGGGGGGCACTGTTATATCCATGATATAACCCCGACACCTCGGACATCTGACATAGGGCGCTACGAAGCATCATCACTCCGAACCAAGTCCGAGGCACTCCGAACCCACCTGATCACCTCCGAGTCCGACCAACGATGATCACCTCGGACCTCGGACAACCTTCCTTTCTCGTCGAACAATAGTCTTATTGTAACACCAGTTGTAGATCTTCTTGTACTCCGTTTTCGTTCATCTTATTGTTCTCTTGACTATTCCTAATTAGTTACAATAAGGATCATATGTATAAATACCTCCAGACTTCTGTACTATACCTTAGTTTGAATATCGACTTGTATTCCCACTCACTCTTGAACTCCGAAAACTTATCTTCTCCGAACCTCCGAAATAAAGGACTGACGATCGAGGAGGGCGCAACATCAAAGTTGAAGCCAAGTCCTTACGACTCCGAACACACGACTCGGACCGACTTACGTCAGCTCGGACCTGACGCAAACTCGGACGCTAACACTTGTGCCGCCTGCTCAAATACTGTAACAGAGGTTTTCCAATTTAGACTGAAGGTCAAAATTGAGGAAGGAGTTGTTCCTATTGTTTGACTCAAATAAATACATATCAAATGAAAGGCTGAGGAGGTACGTGATTCTGTGCTCTAGAGTTGTGGTTTAGGAATACATAAGTGAAGGTCACAAAAATTCTCACCTTTCATACCATAGTTGTTTATTTGATCTGACTCCAGATGCCACTGTATGGTTGCCCAGCCATCTCCCTTCCATGTCTGACATGGTGTTAACAATGTTGTGGGTGTTAGATGGATCGTAAATGTGCCCGGTACCGAAATGACTCTACGCTAACAAATGATCCTCTTTATTGCTGTGGAGCTCGAGGATGTCATCGCAGTCATTCACACGCTTGAATGCGGGCTCTGCCTGCTCAGTTGATTCTGAGCACTCTTATAATGTGCAGGGTGAGCAAAAGCCAAAGAAACCTGCCGCTCGGAAGCGGAGTCAGATGATGGTACAAGATGAGGATATGGCGGATAACCCACGGACCTTACAGATGAGAGAGCAGACAGTCATGGAGGTAGGGTGACCCTGTCTGATGCGATGTGTGCTGAATGCCCTGACAGGAAGGACTTGCTACATAATATGTGCTGGTGTCTGCACCACAATGGGGGAACCATCTGGGCCATTGTAAGTCGCTGATGGTGGGTTTATTTTTTCTTTTTTTTCACTGAGGCCAGACTAATGATCCATTTCCAAAGAAGGAGAGATGGAGTGTTGCTTGAACATGCATCATTCTCTCATTCACAAGATGGATATCACAAAGTTGCTATTTATGGTCTCCCACTGTAACAAACCCGGATTCATGCAAGTACGAAAGGCTTTATATGACCATCTCAGCGGTAAACACTCATTGTACTTTTAGGGTATGGACCGAGCATCTTCCTTGGATGCTGTCCATAGTTTAAGTAGAATGGAGAGTACCCTGTCAACACTTGGATCTTGTCATTATAGCTGAACTCTGCCAATGGCAACCATTCCACCCAGTCATCCTGTCGATGGTTGACAAACAGCCGTAGATACTGCTCTACCTCTTGGTTGATGCGTTCCGTTTGTCCATTTGTCTGGGGATGAGGCAGTCGAAGGATTCATCTTTATTCCTAGCAGTCTGTATAGGTCTTTTGTGAACTTCAAGATGAATTGAGAGCCCCTGTCACTAATCACCACTTCTGGGAGTCCAAAGTCTCTCCACACCGTGTCTCTGAAGATCCTTGCAATACCTTCTGATGTGACCTCTCCATTTGTCGGTGCCAATCTAATTTGTTTGGACAGTCTATCCACTACCACCATAATTGCATCATATCCTAGGCTTTGTGGTAATTGGGTGATAAGGTCCACTGATATGTACTGCCAAATCCTTGTTGGAATTGCATTTGGAGCTAGAGTCCCCCTTGGTTTTGCTGGGAATGTCTTTGTTTGTTGACACCTACTACACCTGTCAGGAACCATACGCTGGCATGCCCGACTATTCATTTCAGCCCACTCAGCCCAACTCCGCCCTCGCTCTCTTATCCAACCATACGCCCTCAGCCTACGGACTATATGCACCTTGTGTATCTGTCTTGGCATCACATGCTCCTGTAAATTAACTCCACTCATTTACGTCACACTCCATATGCTCGCTATTCCATTCCGTCTTCATTTACGTTTAATATCCTTTCATTACGTTCTGTTCCATTTTCATCTATTCGCAATTCCACTCAGTCTCTCATATCCGATCCGCTATTACATTCCTTAGGGTAACTCTGTTGGGAATCGGAGTGACACATCACTCCACAATGTCATGGAGGAGATCATTATTTGGGGCATAGTATTTCCGTTCTCGCTTTTCACAATCCTCGGCTTTCTCATTCTATTATAGGAATCTATTCGACTCCTAGTAGATTAGAAAGTAGTATAAAAGATCTTGTACTCATAGTTCAGTCTTCAGTCAGATAATCAACCTTGATTTCGACTAAGGTTCTTCTGTTCATTTCTATCTGTCTCGCCTTTATGAAATTGGGGACCGTGCAGTCTAGTGGGCGCAACGCATAACGTTGAAGCCAAGCCCCATTCAGAACCTCGCCATTGCCTCACCTTTGGGAGATTATTAATATTACGATTATGTCCTTTTTCTACATCGTAACAACACCCATCCACATACATTCTCACATCTCCATGTATCCTTGGCCACCAGTAGTTCCTGAGGATGAGCTCTGTTGTCTTGAACCTCCCAGGGTGTCCTGCAGTGGGTGTGTCATGGTGTAGATGAATGATTTCCTCTCGAAGCTTCCTGTCCTTTGGTATGTATATCCTTCCTTCCCACGTTATGATCCCCTCTTCTTCCTTCCAATCCTTCTCTCCACTCTCCACCCTCTCTCTGACTTTGCTCTCTATGTTCTTTGCTTTTCTGATTCTTTTCATTAGGTCTTCCTCCTCTCCTCTGAGCTCTCCCCTTATTGCTCGGAAGAACTCTTTCTTAACACCGTAACTCCAGTATTATCTCCTACTCCCTGTTTATGGTCTTCCCGTCTTGAGAGGAGGTCAGCCTTCTTGTTGAGGTGGCCTGGTCGATGCTTTAGGATAAAATCATAATCTGCCAATTCAAGGGACCATCTGGCCTGGTGGCGGTTCAGCTTTCTTGCTGTCATGAAGTATTCTAGGTTCTTGTGGTCCGTCCATATTTCAAATGGCTGCATTGTCCCTTGCAGATAGTGCCTCCACTCTGCCAATGCCCACATGATGGCTAGCATCTCCTTATCATGTATATCATAATTCCTCTCCACATCATTGAGTGCTTTGGACATGTAGGCCACCAGTTTCCAGGTTCCCTGTTGCATTTGTGACAGGATTGCACCACTGGCGAAGTCTGAACTGTCTGCTTCCACTCGGAACAGGTCCTCATCTATTGGAAAGGCTAGGATTGGTGCTGCCATTACTGCTGCCTTGAGGAGTTGGAAGCTTATCAACTGTTTGGCTCCCCAGTTCCATGGCTTGTTCCCTGTTAGTTCATGTAGTGGTTTGGCAATGCTTGCGAAGCCTTGGATGAAGCGATGATAGAAATTGACAAAACCCAAGAATTGCTGCAGTTCATTCTTCGTCCTGGGAACTGGCCATCTGCTCACTCCTTCCACCTTGACTGGGTCCATCTCCACCTTCCCTTTGCTCACCACCAATCCCAGATATTCCACCTTCTCTTTCTCAAACTCACATTTCTCTGGTTTGAGATAGAGATTGTATTCTTGTAGTAGGGCCAAGACACACTTGACGGTCCTTCTGTGCTCTTCTAAGTCCATCGAGTAGATCATGATGTCATCTATATAGGTGCTAACGCATCCTTCATTGATCAATTCATGGAAGATGTCATTCATCATCGTCTGGAATGTTGCAGGGGAGTTGGTTAATCCAAAGAACATGACCAGTGGTTCAAAAAGGCCTCGGTTGGTGATGAAGGCTGCTTTGTGTTCATCTCCTTCCTTGACTCGGACATTATTGTATCCCCATCTAATGTCCAGCTTAGTGAAGATGTGTGCATGGCGTAGTTTATGGATCACTTCAGAAATCAGTGGCAGTGGATAGCGGTTCTTGATTGTCATTGCATTCAGCCGTCGGTAGTCCTGCACTGGCCTCAAGCTGCCATCTGTCTTTTTGATGAAGAAGAATGGTGATGCAATAGGAGACTTGGATGGTCGGATCTCCCCTGACTTTAGGTTTTCTTCCAAAAACCCGTCTAGCTGCTTCTGTTCCTCTAGACTGAGTGGGTACACCTTGCTTGAGAATGGTTCAGCCCCTGGCTTTAGTTCGATTGCATGATCCCACTGCCGTCATTCAGGAAGGTTATTGTCAAACCCCTCCTTTGTGAAGACTCCTTTAAACTCTTCCAGGTAGTGTGCTGGTACCATTTCTTCCACCGTCCTCTTCTTCTTCTCCTTCTGTGCCTCCTCTGCCAGTTTCTGTGAGTATGTCCTGGCTACACACCCCTCCTCCTCCTCTGCATATATCTGGGTCACGAATATACAGTCTCCCTCCTCTAGTTCTTCCTCCTCTTCTTCTAGATCATCCTCCTCTACACCTGCTCTTGACATTCCACATTCCAAGGGACATCGGTCAAATGTCATCTCTCCTGTCTTCCAGTTGACACTTGGGTTATGCTTCTGAAGCCAGTTGAAGCCAACAATGAGGTCTGTCTTTCCGGTATTGGTGACTGCAAAAGGGAAGACCTGTCAAGTCCGTGATACCGTGCTCTGATTTACTCGGCAGTACCGACCGACCGACCCTTACCCATATCATCCCTCACAGTGTGTGGCCTCGGCTCGGTACATTTGGTTCATCATTTGGTTCATTATCCCTATCCCACCCTCCTATTCTTTATTATTCTTTTATTCCCTGTCCTTCCCCTTGCCCGTTTACCCTTGGGACACTCACTATTCATTGTCACTTGGCAGTGGCCCTATTGTTTTATGTTCGGCCACTTTCCATTGTTCTATTCTCACTCACTCTTTTTTTCTCAGCCATACTTCATTGTTCTATTGTCATCCACATTCCTTGTTCTATTCTTAATCATTGTGGGCAATACCTCCACATGATTCTTCATACCTTATTGTTCTCCATTCCTTGTGCCACTCTGTTCCACATCTCACTTATTAGCCTATATAAGTAGCCAATGTATGTATATGGTTCTTCGTTCTGGAAATCAACTAGGTTTATGCCTTCCTGTCCTCCCTTCTCCTGTCTAAAGTCCTTTACCTGGGCCGACACTCTCGGCACCCTCCCAGGTATCACTTCTGTCCCAAATCAGTGGCACGCACGGAAAGTAGGGTGCAATGCACGAGCACGTTGAAGCCAAGCCACTACAACCAGCCTGCAGGACTTGGCCGTTCCTGTCCGACACCTCGGCATTCCCGAAGCCTGACAAGACCTCCGAGTGATTCTTTATCCTGACTCTGAGGGTTACTGTATGGGTTATTGGTCCTCCTTCATTGTAGGTTCCATCCACATTGTTGACAGGTAGTAGTCTTGGAAGTCTTTCCATTGGCAAACACTTGGCTTTTGCAAAGCCTTCATCGATGTAGCACCCTGTTGCCCCACAGTCTAGGAGCGCTTCAATTGTGAATCCTCTTTTGTCTGTCAGTGTTTCAACAGTGGTGGGTATCATCACCGAGGATTGGTTGATTCGTCCGATCCACTGTTTCCTTCCCCTAAGCTCCTTGACTACTTCTATGCCCTCCTCTCTTCTCATCCCTCGTATGGCTTCCACTACTTCTGATGTCACTTCTCCTTTCCTTCCACTGTGTGTCCACTGTCTCAACACTTCCTGCCCTGACTTGTTGTCTTGGTGTATCCTCCACAACACCCACTCTGTTGTTCCCTCTTTGGGTTTCTCCACCTCTTCTGCCACCACCTTCTCTTCTCGCTTCCTCTTCTCTTTCTTCTCCTTCTCAACTTTCAAGGGTTGTTCTGGGATGATTTCAGGTTCCAGTTCTGCACTTTCTTCAACTGCTAGTGGGGTGAAGTAGTTTACAGATATCCAGGGCGAGGAGGACATCCTTTTCACTCCTGCCCCTCTTGAAAATCCTCCTTCTTTAACATGTCCAGCACCTCCTTTTTCTCCTCTTTTGTCCACCCATCCATCGTTGCTCTAACCTTCTGTATACCTCGAGGTTTGGGACAGTTTCATGCTATGTGTCCCTGCTCTCTGCAGTTGAAGCATGTCACCACCCTCACTGGCTTCCCTTGAGTCTGATCAATCTCCATGGGTTGTGGTCCCAAAGTGGGTGGAGGAGTGAGTGACTGAGCTGGAGTAGATTGTGGATTTCTTGGAGTCTGCCATGCCCTTGGTCCTATAGTCCCCCTTTTTGTCGCTTGGTATTCATGCAACTGGCTGTCAAAATGGAGGGCATATGACTTCCACTTGTCATACATTGTTGGAATGGTCTCCAGGGTGTAAATCCACTCCACCACCTGTGGAGACAGGTTCCTTTTGAGCAAGGCAACATATCCTTCATCGTTATACCCCGCCTGTGACCTATGTTCCTCAAACTCCACAAAGAACTCTGTTGCTGGCCTTCCTCCTTGTCTCAGCTGCTCCAGCTTTCGTTGAGCCATTTCTTTCTTGTTTGGGTCATGGAATGTTATCAGTGATGAGATTATGAGCAAGTTACAGTAGGTTTGAAGAATTTTATAGGCAGTCTAAGTTATTTATCTCCTCAGTGTAGTCAACCACTAAGATATATTCGGAAAATATACCTAAGTTATTTATCTTACAATAAAAATAAGAGAGAAATTAGCCCTGAGGCTCTGTACATAATATTATACAACTCACCTCCTCAGTGTAGTCAACCACTGAGGAGGGAAGTATACGCGGGTTATGTTTCACCCGCATATACCCTGTAACCGGCCCTTGACCCTATCGAAGGTTTGAGCCAAGTTACCGGTCCCTATCCAGGGAGCCGGCCACGCGCGTCGCGTCGTGTGTGGACAAGCGCCCGTAAGTAGCGTATATAGAAAAGAACGAATAACTCCCTCAATATTGAGGGTAAAAATACAAATAAATGAGAGGAAAATTCAGAATTCAAAAGCGCACAGAGTGATACTAAAATCGATATATAAATACAACATATTGAGATTGGTCTCTCAGGGGTGAGATGCAAGTTTGCACCCTACACGCCCCCTCAAGCTCAATATATGCCGAGCTTTTTGGTGAGAATCTTCACTGGGTCCTGCTAAACCCTTTGTGAGGATGTCTGCGAGTATTTGTTCGGTAGGGAGGTATTTGATTTGAATTTTCTTCCCTTCAATTGTATCTCTGATGAAATAGAGTCGAATATCGAAGTGTTTTGTCCTTGAGTGTTGCTGATTTCTGTAAGCTATTGTAATAGCTGATTAGTTGTCAGCATATATTTTTATAGGACTTTTTATCGGTTGGAAAACTTCGGTTATAAAGTTCTTGAGCCAGATGGCTTCTTTTGTGGCATGAGTCATTGCAATGAACTCTGCCTCGGTGGATGAAAGTGCCACGATCGTTTGCTTCTGGCAGCTCCATGAGATGCTCCCTGAGTCGATTTGAAATATGTAGGCCGATATAGAATGCCTATGATCTTGTGAGGCCCAGTCGGCATCTGAGTAGCCAACTATGCCATCTCGACTCTTCCCTAAGATCAACTTCTTTTCTTTCATGCCCTTCAAATATTTAAATACTCTCTTTACTGCATTCCAGTGAGCTATCCCTGGATTTTCTAAAAACTGTGATAGTAAAGAAACTGCAAACGATATATCTGGACGGGTAGCTACTGCTGCCCACATGAGTGAACCAATGGCCTGCCGGTATGGAATCTTTTCCATGGTTTTCTTTTCTGCTTCAGTAGTCGGGCATTGTTCTTTGGATAGTTTACATGTAGGATCTAGAGGAGTCGTATGCGTTTTTGCATCCTGAAGATTAAATCAGTCAAGTATCTTGTCAATATAAGATTCTTGAGAGAAGCTTATTGTACCGGCCGATTTGTCTCGTTCGATCTTTAGATTAAGAAGCCAATGGATTTATCCAAGGTCTTTCATCTTAAAGATGGCCTCGAGATCTTCTTTGACACCCCGCAATATTGTATCATCAGTAGCTGTTATAGTAAGGTCGTCTACTGCGGCTCCAATGATGGCATAGTCATTTGGCCTGTGTCTATAGAATACGGCAGCATCTGAGGCTGACTTTGTAAATCCAATAGAGTAAAGGGCATTGGATAGACACTTATACCATTCTCTGCCCGATTGTTTGAGCCCGTATATGCATTTCTTCAGCAATAATACATTTTCATATTGTTCCTCAAAATATCCCGGCGGCTTATGCATATAAAAGGTTCCTCGAGTGGCACATTAAGATATGCTACATCTACGTCCATTTGATGTATTGGCCAATCATTTCTAACCGCTATAGCGCAAATAGTGTATAATGATGTCATACGAACGACTGGTGCATATGTCTCGTCATAATCGACTCCAAAAGTTTGTGTGAAGCCTTGAGCAACGAGTCTTGACTTTGCACGAACTACATCACCCTTCTGATTATGTTTCATAACGTGGGTCCATTTGCTACCGATTATATTCACACCCGGAGGAGGTTTAGTGAGTTCCCAGGTGTCTTTATCGATTTGCGATCGGATCTCAGTATCCATGGCTGTCTTCCATGTAGAATTATTAAGGGCTTCATTAGTTGTCGTAGGTAATTGCAAATCATTTGATAGATAGGCAAAATCATCTTCTTCGGCACTAATTGGTTCGGCGCTTATTGCTAGGTAGTCGCATATACCCTTCTCGCTCCCGTTCTTATGATTATAAAAATCAGAATTATATGCGATATCATTGAGTGCATGATCCTCAATGTCTTCGCAAGCGAGGGTGGTTATATTAGTGTGTGCGGCTTCTCCAGCTTGAGATTTATAGCCAGAGCTGGTTTTTGGAGCTCTTTCTTGTAGTAAGTGTATTCTCTCACTTCTTCTGAGTGGAGGAGCTTCTTTAGCTCTGCTCACATCTGTTTGACTTGGCTGTATATTTTCTAAATCTCTCTCTGGTGTGCGCTCGATAATTTCTTCAATGCGGCTCTTACCCGGCTGTAGGTCACGTGATGGTATTGGCGCCTGGATAGGTGCCGGCACGGGTGGTATTGGCCTATATTTGATGGCCTTTGGCCCAATAATTGCGCGATCATCTGTAGGTAAAATAGGAGTGATTGAGGGCAATTTAGGTGCCTCAAATATAATATTCCGTTCCACAGATACCCGTCGACTATCCGGCCAGTATATACAATGGCCGTTGCTTTGGGCAGAATGGCTGATCCACTTAGCTTTCTTGGCTCTAGGTAATAATTTGTCGTCTTGTTTGATTTTAACATAGCCGTCCATCCCCCATTCATGAGCATCTTGTAAATTCGGCTTTTGATGGTGAATCATCTCATAGGGTGTCTTGTCCGGTAGAGATCGTGTATGCATGCGATTTTTAAGGTAGTTAGCATGCTGGATGGCATATCCCCATAAAGACTTAGGGAGATTAGAATCTAGAAGCATTGCATGGGTCTTTTCGACCAATGTGCAGTTTAGGCGCTCGGCGACTCCATTCTGCTCAGGTGTGTCGTGAACAGTATATCGGTGTCGAGTACCTTGCTTGTCTAGGTAGTTGTTGAATTCAGCACTTGTATATTCACCCCCTCTATCTGAGAGAAGTGTTTTGATGCGCGCATTCCTCTGCCGAAGCATCATTGCCTCATACAACTTGTATTTGGCGAAGACTTGATCTTTGGTGCTCATTAGATAGAGCACTGATTCCCTTGAGTGATCGTCCGTAAATGAAATGTAGTAAGACTTTTTATCAATAGTGATATGTCTCGCCGGTCCCCATACATCTGAAAATATTTTATCGCCGATTTTCTTTGAATGCTCACTTGATTCTTTTGGGAGCGGTTTGCGTGTAATTTTAGCTTTAATACACACATCACAGGTGAATTTATCTCTAGCCTGTGATAACTCTAGGCCGTAAACCATGCCACGATCCATCAGGCGCTTAAGGGTCTTGTATGATATGTGCCCTAGTCTGCAGTGCGTTTCTATGGCGGTTAGGCATAGCTTAGTGGAATGTTGAGTTGACTGGTTGTCCAATCGATATAGGCCGTGTAATTTAGGTGCCTGTAATAAAATATGGTCGGACGAATTCTTTATCGTGCATTTTTGTGATGCAAATTCTGTCCGGTTACCGGCATCATCGCATCGGCCTATGGAAATAAGGGTGAAGGTGATTTTAGGAGCATATAGTGTATCTTTCAATGTCAATGTGACCGCTTTCCCTCTCACTCTAGTTGTTATCTTGAGTTGACCGCTTCCGTATGCATCAAAGCTGCCTTGATCGGCTGCTCGAATCGTACATGGTGTGGGGAAGCTCTTGTAGTTCTCAAGCATGTTTTTATGAGGCATCATGTGAGAACTAGCTCCTGTATCTAAGATAATAGTGTCGCCTGTTCCGTCTCTGATGAAGGCGGCGCAATCATAATTGATAAATGCCATGGATCCATCATCGTCTCCTCCAGAAGACTCATCTTCATCAGCTACGTTGGCTTTAGCTTTGCCTTTCCCTTTTCCTTTTATCTTTTTAAACCTGGATCTTTTCTTCTGCCTTGGCCCTTGGCCTTCTCTGCCACCGCCTTTAGCCCAACACATTTCAACAGTGTGTCCCGGCTTTTTGCAGTTGGTGCATATATGCGCCTTTTTATCTGCAGAACCCACGAAACCTTGGTCCTCTTGGGTAAGGGACAATGTCCTACGCCTATCATATTGTGATTTAAGTACCCGGATTATATTGTCCGGATCCAAAGGCTTTCCGACTTCCTCAAGAGAGGTCGTGAGGGCATTCATGACTGATTCATAGGAAGGTGGCAATGAGGATAGTATTATATCAAGGAATTCCTCTTCAGAGATCTTAGCTCCCATGTCATTGAGTCTTGCATAGAGATCTTGAGCCCTATCAAGGTGTTCTCTGAGATCATCATCCTCCGAGCATTTCATGTTCCGGAGTTGTCTCTGGATGCTGGTGACAACCATCTTTGGTTTCTTCGTCATCTCAGTACCAGAGTATCCCAGATCTCTTTAGCATTCTTTTTCTTTTCTAGCATTAAAGCTAGTGACTCTGACATGGATGCCAATATTTGGGTCTTGACGAGTCCTTCTCTGGCCAGCCACTTTTCAAGTCTCTCCTCAGCCTTCTCTGCCTTGGCCTCCTCATCATCTGTGAGGACATGTGCTTTGGGAAAAGTGGGAGGATCAAGTGGTCTGTCGGCTTTGCCTTCTATATGTTTTAATAGATTTTTGGACTCGAAATAACTCATGAGTTGAGCTCTCCACAGAGACCAGTTAGATCCATCTGTAGCTAGCCTCCCCATGGTCAATGGGACTTTCTCTGTATGGTCTGCGGGGCCCATAACCTTGATGAGATTATGAGCAAGTTACAGTAGGTTTGAAGAATTTTATAGGCAGTCTAAGTTATTTATCTCCTCAGTGTAGTCAACCACTAAGATATATTCAGAAAATATACCTAAGTTATTTATCTCCTCAGTGTAGTCAACCACTAAGATATATTCGGAAAATATACCTAAGTTATTTATCTTACAATAAAAATAAGAGAGAAATTAGCCCTGAGGCTCTGTACATAATATTATACAACTCACCTCCTCAGTGTAGTCAACCACTGAGGAGGGAAGTATACGCGGGTTATGTTTCACCCGCATATACCCTGTAACCGGCCCTTGACCCTATCGAAGGTTTGAGCCAAGTTACCGGTCCCTATCCAGGGAGCCGGCCACATGCGTCGTGTCGTGCGTGGACAAGCGCCCGTAAGTAGCGTATATAGAAAAGAACGAATAACTCCCTCAATATTGAGGGTAAAAATACAAATAAATGAGAGGAAAATTCAGAATTCAAAAGCGCACAGAGTGATACTAAAATCGATATATAAATACAATATATTGAGATTGGTCTCTCAGGGGTGAGATGCAAGTTTGCACCCTACAATCAGCAGCTCAGTATGGAATTCCTCCCAACTCTGGTAGCTGCGTGTTCCTGCTTCCAGTTCCCCTGTGATATGACTTACCCACTGAGCTGCAAACTTCACTTTCATATAGGACAAGGAAAAGCAGATCTTTCGCATATGGTCCACTTTGAAATAAGATGCATCGTCCTCGAAGTTCAGGTAGAGCTCGTGCAGGAAGATATCAATCTTCTCTGATGAGCTGTCAAATGGTTCTGGTCTTGCGATTTTGCCAGCTGATGGGATAGAGGAGGTGGTTGTAGATGTCAGCTGGGGTGTTTGGGCTTGTAGTGATGCTAGGTGTTGGTTAAGGTGGTGTGTCTGGTTGTTCACCATTTCAGTCAGGTCTGCATTGTTTTGCTGCAGGCCTGCAAGAATTTGTTGTAGGAGATCAACATCCATGATAGGGTGTTGTAGGGATATAAGAGTCTTGAGCTAATGTCAGCAACAACAAGAGCTTCAATACTGGAGAGCGGAAGAGGGAAATGAGCAATGATACTTGTCGGTGTATTAACCAACTCAAGACTGAGCTTTAACTAATTACCTAAGAACTATACATATAGTCTGGTGGAGTAGCAGAGTCCAATAACAAGTAATAGAAAGAGGAGAAGTAGGGAAATCATGACACAGGAGGACCAGGGGAGAATAACTCAGAATGGGGAAATATATTGGGGACAGGAATTAAAGAGCTAGGACTGGGATGAGACTGGATATGGGTGTCTTGTAGGCAAGGATGAGTGGTAGATACAATTGATGGTAGTTTGCTTGTCCTGCCAGTGCCCTAAGATGGCACTTTTGCCTTCTCGGTACAGGATAATTGTCCATGTTCAGCACTCCTGCAATTCTTGCATTTGTGGATGCATCCATGGCTGCAGGGAGAATTACATTTGCCTGATTGGAATGCAAAGCATGTTTGCTTCACATTTGACGATTATGGCCCTGAGTTTGTAACACCTTTACCCGGTGAATTCTTCAGGTTCCCATATGTTGAACAGAAATTGACCATATAGATCAAAACAATGACTCAATATAAAAGGGAATGGAGCCCACTCAACGCGAAGACAAGATGTATGACATTCACTCGAGTTGCATCGCACATTAAACCGGCATGCCATTTATTATGGTTGTGGGTCGGGCTAAAACCGACTGATGTATTGAAAACACTAACTAAACTACTTATACAATGGTGAGAAGGGAAAACTATACTAACAATGACTTCAATTATGACACGTTGTGACAGGAGTCACACACGAGTGACAAGCATATGCGCGTATCAAAGATACGCGCGTAGTAGTAATAGAAAAACCACAGAAAACATAGAAAAATAGGAAAAGTCACATACTAAATATCACAACACCATAAAGGTAGAGGGATGCCAGTTCAGGATCCATTGTACACCATCCAGAGTAGTCCCCTTCTCGCATCTCCCCAAGACGATGATTATGAAACATGAAGTGATATTGCAAGACTGCAGACCACTCATAGTATGAATAGATCTGATAAAGGATATGAAGGTATTCTGAGCAGCCAAGTACAACCTGGTGAATGGCAGGAAGATTCCCAGATGAAATTATGAAATATTGGAGGATTTTGAAGTAGAAGACGAGTGGCTCATAAAGAGCATGGAAGGAGGGATAATCCTTTGGGGAGGCCTCATGCTGGGTGAATTGACCATCATTGGAAATCTCAAAAAAAAATTGGTTTTGGTTGTTCCTTTACTGTGGCATCCAATTTATATAGGTGGCTGGGGGAGAACTCATGCTTTGCAATTGCCAGCCACAGCACAGGCTCAATGTGGGAAAAAGAGCAATCCATGGACCTACCTGAGGCAGGGTTTAAAGAAATTGGGGGCACAAAGGGGAGCCCTAGGATTGGATTGGGTGGAGGTTGAGCAATTGTACTGGTTAGTGGCAGGGGAAGCTGCTGGGGGGATGGCATTGGTGGTTGTGCCAATGCTTGTCCCTGATGGGGTGGAGATAGGGGTTGCGACAACTGCTGAGCCTGCTGTACTTGCTGCATGATAGAGAGCAGCTGTGCAAGAGAATTCTCCAGTGAGGTGATATGCTGGTCATTAGTTGGGGTTGGTGTGAATGGTGGGAAAGGTCCAGATCCCTGTTCTTGAGGCAATGGAGAGACTATGGTATCAGTAAGAGGCCAGCTAGGTTGCTTCTCTCTCAAGCAAGAGGTTGGCCCATTGGGGCCAGCAGGTGCCATCATTGATAAGTTGTCAATTTCAAATGGTGGAACTGTGCAGCAAAAGGCATTGCCACTTCAGAGTACCACCTTGGCACTTGCAAAGGCCTGTGACAAAAAAGTGGAGGCCCAAAGCCTTTATGACTATCGAGCATGAGTTAGGTGAGAAGGATGCATACTATAGAAATGGGATTCAAGTACCTATCGAGCGTGAGTTAGGTGAGAAGGATGCAAAGGGAAGTTTGGAGGTATGAAAACTATATATACTCTTAGGATGCACGTGACTCATTTTGTAGACTTTGGACATTGCTGGCATTGTCCAATCCATGTTGAGTTTTGTTCATTCATGTTATAGCCCATGCCACCAATAAACCCACATTAATCCCCACAACCACCCACACCATTTCTGGGACCTTTCCGACCGTTCAAAGCCTGAACAATCGCTTTCCAAATTCCATTGTACCAACCCAAGGTTCTGCAACCCCAAACCTCCAAAGATTCCAAGGCCAAGGTTCCGCTCCTTTGATATACGACACGCAGGATCATCGTGTACCTCACTCCCTTGTTCTTTGTTCTGTATTAGCCCCTTGTACTCTTTCCCCCCCTTGTCTTTACTTGGCAAAAAGTTAGTACAAGGACTAGATACATGTATATAAGATACCAGTTGACTGGACTATTTACCAGTACAAATATCGACTTAATTCTGCATCATAGTTTCCGATTCAGTTCCGGTAAACTTTCCAAATTTCTGAAATTAGGGACAGATAATTGAGGAGGGCGCAACACATAAGTTGAAGCCAAGTCCCTGTGACCTCGAACCACTCGAACTACCTAATACTGAGAATGGTCCTAGGCCCCCAGCGCTTCCCATCTTTCCACCCCTTTCCATTTCCATCCATGAACTCGTGACCTCTAGTCCCTCCGCCTTTCTCGGAAACCATTTGTAACCTCTGGAAACCCTTCCGGAAGTATCTAGCTAAGCACCAACATGCGGATTTAACAATTCATCTCCTTGACTCCTAACCACCACTATGAAATCCATCTCTGCTGCAAAGCATTCTTCTGTTGTTTCTCTCCTCAATGAGAGGCATTCCTATTGTCAAATTCAAGCTAGGACTGGCCTACAGAAGGGTACTATTGGCAGGATCAGTAGGGAGGTAGATGGGGATAAGGAAAATCATCCTGGTGGCCATCTTTCCAAGCTTTCCCCTTATGATAAACAGTCAATTATATTATCCATCAATTCAGCTCTGGGAAGCTTGAAAATGCTGCCCAAGCCACCCAAGTCATAAATTCCATCATATCTACCTCTGTCACTCCTCAGACTGTTAGGAATGTGTTGAAGGAAGCTGGGCGGGCTTTAGATCAGCAACAAAGAAGAAAGTCCCTATGCTCAAGGGGTCTCATCATCAGTAACATCTAAAGTTTGCCCAATATCATGAAATTTGGACTTTGGAAGACTGTAAGAAGGTGTTGTTGTTAGTATTATGGACAACTTGGTGCAAATGTAAGTTATGCAACTAGACAAAGTTAGACTCCTTAGACTCCTCAGTGTAGACAGACACTGAGATATGCATTACCTAGACAAAGTTAGACTACAAGCTAATCAGTTTGTCTAGTATAGTATAATAGGGCTGCACTCTTACCTCCTCAGTATAGACAGACACTGAGGAGAACCAACTAGTGCCGCCCCACTCCTATATGTACCCTGGGCGCCTATTCCCAACCCCACTGTGTCTCCTAGCAATGCAAGTATCTACATATGTATACCATAGAATAAGTAATGTAGAATTGACCCAAAATATACCATTTATATTCAACACTCCCCCTCAATTCAACATTACACCCAGCAATGCTCTGAGTTGCTCGAATGTGGGCCTTGGGAGCACCTTCGTGAAAATGTCTGCCACCATGTCTTGAGTAGGGCAGTAACAAAGATCAATACGCCCATAGCTGATGGCCTCCCAGATGAAGTGATAGCAGATGTCGATGTATTTTGTATGAGCGTGGTATTTGTCGTTCTGAGCTATGGTGAGGGCTGAAGTGTTGTCACAATAGAGTAAGATGGGCTGTGTGAGAGGGTGGAATACATCGCTGATGAAAGCTCTGATCCACAGGGCTTCCTTGCTTACATGTGTGATGGCAACATACTCAGATTCAGTTGTGGACAAAGAGACAAGGGATTGCGTCCTCAAATTCCAACTTATGGCTCCCCCATCTATGATGAAAACATAGCTAGATATTGCATGTTGGTGCTCCTGTGAACTTCCATCAGCATCGCTAAAACCTTCCAACCCATACCAGTCCCACCTATCTTCAAGTGCCCACTTGAACGTCCCACCTGCTCCTATTGTGAGCTTAGCTTCTTTTGTGCCTTTCAGATATCTTATAACCCATTTTACAGCTTCTCAATGGATGTATCCGGGGTTCTGCATAAAACAAGATAGATATGACACTGCATATGCAATGTCCAGCCTGGAGCCTATGGCTGCATACATCAGTGAGCCAATAGCCTCCTTGTATGGTACATGCTTCATCTTCTCTATTTCTTGAGGAGTGCTAGGACAGTCTTTTACAGATAAGATGTCACCGGGGTTCATTGGGATTGCAAGCAGTCAAGCATCCTGTAGGTTAAAGTGTTCCACAATCTTCTGGATATATGCACTCTGACTAAAGTAATAGTCCTTCAGTTTCGATCCCTGGCCACTTCAAGACCTAATAACTAGTTTAGATTGCCTAGGTCCTTGATTTTATAGTACGTGCTCAGCTGCTTTTTGAACCTGCTGATGCCACGTTTTCAAGTTCCCAACGATGGTGATGTCATCTACATCAACCGCAAGTACGGTGGTGTCCTAGTCATATCGGTAGAATACCGCATGCTTGACTAGGCATCTTGTGAAACCCATGGATGTCAAGGTGTTCTTCAAATCATCATACCATTCACAGCCTGACTGTTTTAACCCATAAATCGCCCTTTTTAGGTAGAAAACAGCGTACTCCCTGCCTGGTATTTCAAAGCCCTTTGGTTGGTGCATGTATATCTCCTCCTTAAGCTTTGCATTTAAGTATGCTCTGACAACATCCATCTGCTCGACCTCCCAGTCATTCCAGACTCCTAGCGCGACTATGATTCTAATAGCTGTTAGCTTTGCTGTAGGTGAGAACATTTCCTTGTAGTCAATGCCCTCAATCTGAGAGAAACCTTGTGCTACCAGCCTTGATTTGTGCTCCTGGACTTTACCGTCTTTGTCCAGTTTATAATGCAGCACTATCCGAATTCCTACGATGTTTGCTCCTGCTGGAGGGTCAACGAGATCCCAGGTACCCATTTGCTCATGTTATTTGGGCTCACAGCTTATTGATTCTTCCCATTCAGGCCAATCGTCCTGTCTGCATACTTCCTCAACTCCTGTCGGGTCTTGTGGCAACATAGCAGTGCTCAGCATGAAAAATTCCATCATACGGTCGTCATCATTGGTGACTTTAACTACACTGGCCACTTGCTGCCCTTTAAGGCAATCACTCCGTCTCAAGCCTGGTTCTACTTGGACTTCTGCTGTGGGGTTCAGGCGTTGGCTCCATCTGAGTGTCATTCATTTGGTTGGGTGCTCGAGCCCTTTGACCAGTTCCGATGGCATTATTGGCGGGTCAATGCCATCTGGGGTAGTTGGAGTTTGTAGTGTCTTGGTTTTAGGTACGTCGATTGGATCCATCCAGTTGTCAATAGTTTTGGGCTGACTACCAGATTTCTCCCCCACAATCGGCACAATGTCTACGACAACCGGTGGTAACAGCACCTTGCTGTCGAACATGATGTTCCATTCAATGCTGATACACCAGGTGCTAGGGTAATACACATGGTGACCTTGGCTGGTACTGCTGTATCCAACCCATCTCACTTCCTTGCTCTTTGCTTCCAGTTTGCTCGAAGCATGCTTCATTACAAAGACATGTGCGCCCCATTCAGGTAGCCCTCGCAGGTTTGGTTTTGTTCCAAAAAGCATTTCATATGGCATTTTGCCATCTAACACTCTTGTAGAGGTTCTATTCTTCAACCAAATGACATGGTGAATGGCTTCTGGCCATAAGTTCTTTGGTAAGTTTGATGAGATTAAAAGTGCCTGTGCATGTTCTAACAAAGTCCAGTTAAGACATTCTAAAACACCATTCTCCTCAGGTGTATCATGAATGGTGAGAGTTCTCACTGTTCCTCTGCTTTTGAGATGCTTGGTGAAGTCATCTGATAGGTATTCACCCCCACGGTCAGATTTGTTGTGATTAGGATAAGCAAAAAATATATTATGTGTTTTAAAAACTCACATTCCTTTTGACCATTGAGCCTACCAAACTATCAAAATAACAATATCAATGCCTACAAATATTTTCGGGATTTTTCCGCATTTATTCGACGATCCGAAGCATATACATTCACTCAAAGTCATCAATTTACACTGATTTCATCAATATTCAATATTTTTGACTATTTTCCTCGACGACATTATCTTCATCAATATTCAATATTTTTGACTATTTTCCTCGACGACATTATCTACAATCGACTATTCAATTTTCTTCATATTTTTCCCATTTTCCCTGTGTTCTTGTTCGACTTCTATTGCTTTCCCATCCTGGTGTTCACCCCAGTAAAGCGCCTAAGTGGAGGTATAGGCGGTTACATGAGATCACAAGGTATTGTCATACATCACAGAAGTATAACGGGGAGTGAGATGTGGAGAATTTAATAGATTAATATGGCATTTAATACTGGCTATTAATTGCCATGTGAATCTATTATTATATGTGGAAGGATCAAACTGATTTCGCTGCATGATGCTTTTATATTCAAAATTTATATTGACTGCTCAAAAGTCATCGAGTGCTTATTCACCAATGTTCGATAAAACAATTATTCGTCGATGAAGGCTTCAAGTATCATCATTCTTATACAACAATTCTTAATTCCATATCATCATTTATCTCCATTCACACCAAACAACAAAATCATCAATTCTATTCTCTTTGCCCAAAATGGTAGTAGCAAGGCACCCAACACTACTCATGCATCGTAGGACCGGCAGAGGCTTGGCCAGCCACCGCCCTTATCAAATATATTCGCTTTTGAGGTACAGAAGTTATAAGTGTGTACATTATCATTTTCTATTAACATTTTTCTCCCCCAATTTTTGTAAAATATGTTTTGCCTATCTGATGTCTGTAAAAGGCAACAAATTCCCACAGTGATGTGTTCTTTCAACTGGGCCAAAAGGCCACTATGCCAGGTTATCTGGCATTAGTCTGTGGGCACTATTTAAACAGCAACTTGTTACATGTATTCACCAACCATTGCAATGGTATGTAACAATGTCATTGTCAAGTACACATACTGAGACCCATTTATTCGGCAGTGCCGACCGAGCAGCCATCCTATGTTCACGTCCAAGTGGCCATGCCACGTGCATATCACCTGGTACGCCGGTCTTGGCTCGGCACATCCACCACCCATATGCCTACTCCTCACCCCTCGGTCCATCTCACCTCGGGACTTCGGTCCTTATATTATCCTCAGCCACGACTCCATTGTTTTATAGTCGGCCACTCCCTATTGTCCTATCCTTG
>QLPI01032552.1:0-14943 GCA_003314275.1 Chroogomphus rutilus
TACCTATGGAATGACCTTTCAACACAGCCAATATGTCTCATGGTACTATGCCCCAGCTATTTACAATTACAATCTTGATTGACTTTGCTAAGGTAATATATAAGAAGGCCACACAATTTTATAGCACAGATATTAATGCATGGAAATGTGGTTGCTAAGACCTTATAGTCAAGGCTTCAACCAGCTGCATGTTAGTTTATCTAATGTTGTGCATACTTTGGTTATATAGGCACCTCACTATTACTGTTTCCTTTCTAGACAATTTAGCTTCATTCCTTTTTAAGCCTTATAGTCTATTTTGATACTAAAAGCAGAATAACAAATCAGCATATAATCATGATGCTGAGATAAATATAGCAAAAAGCTAAATGAAGATACTACCTCCAGAATCAGATATTTAAGTATCCAATATACTTCATAGACAAAGCTCATATAATAGGGAACTAAGCATTATTTTAGAATGTTAGAAGGATATTTACTTACTATATAGAATCCCCAGCAACCTAGTATGGGCCATAGACTTATGACTGTATATCAGTTCATGCTTGTTCAGGACCTTTAACTGTCTTGTACGATTCACATATGGATTTTTAGTACTCTCTGTAGTAAGCCACTTTTATTCAAAGGGAGAAGGAAAAATAATCTCATTTGATGGACAGTAATAAAAGCAAGAACATCTAAAGAGGGGGATTCTGGAAATTTATAATATATGGTCCCTTTCCCCTTCATGCTCTTCACATACTATTTGTGTACTATTTATATACTATTTAGTACTATTTGTGTACTATTTGTGTACTATTTATGTACTATTTAGGTACTATTTGTGTACTATTTGTGTACTATTTATGTACTATTCACATACTATTCATATACTATTCACATACTATTCATATACTATTCACATACTATTCATATACTATTCACATACTATTCATATACTATTCACATACTATTCATGTACTATTCATGTACTATTCATGTACTATTTGTATACTATTTGTGTACTATTTGTTTACTATTCACATACTATTCATGTACTAATTGCATACTGTTCACATTCTATTCCCATACTATTCCAATACTATTCATGTACTATGTTTGTATTTATTTAAATACTATAAGTTTACTTCAAGTAATTGCACTCACCTTGAGTCAATGTTGCATATTTTGTGTCTCAAGTTAAGTAGCCATTGTGTCTCATGTTGAGTGGCCATTGTACCTCTATTTTTGAGTCTTATTGATTGATCTATATGGTCAAATTTTATTCAAACAGGATTAAGAGTCTCAGAGTCTCAGACTAGGCTTATTGGCATTCCATCTGTGATTTCATGATCTGTTCTTCACCTATTTTACAACTCTATTATGACCTTTGTGACCATTTATGATGTTTTATGACCTATGTGCCTTATACAATAATGAACAACATGGAGTCATCACTTGTGTTTGTGTACTCTTATTTTCCTGCATCTCTTTAGCACAGCCAGCTCTACATCCATATAGGAGCCTCACTATACCATATCAACATTAGCAACATCTTTTGCATTGTGCCATATCACAGGCTGGTGTTATGGCCCATGCCCCTAACAAACCCATTTTAGTCCCCACAACCACCTGCACCCTTTCTGGGATTTTTCTGACTGCAAAGTCTGGAGCAACTGCTTTCCATGACCCCATTGCAACAATCTGAAATCTCATAATCCCGACTGTTGTTTGGTGAGGTAAACTAGGTTTCTATAGGGTTTCCCACGCTAGAATATCAGAGAGTCGACTGTACAAATAGGTTAATAATCCCTGGAATTTACTATGATTTTTATTCTATTTATCATTAGGGAATTTGTAGTGCTATTGGTGTTCTACCCTAGGCTAAGTCCCGGGTTTTACCTCCGCTTAGGTGCCATTCCGGGAAACCGGTCTGGGCACCAAAGTACCACTTTGGAGATTTGTACTTCTCTCGCAAGGTAGACTTAATATTTAGTGATATATGAAAGTAATATATGATGTGGGGAACCCAGCTGCAACCTGTGGATGTTATACGACGAGTATCAAGTGTTTCAGTCTGTCAAGCTTCGGGTACTGACGGACTTCGGTACTGCCGAGGGGTGCTGTCGAAGGATCGGGCGGACTATGGCCAAGTCCTGCAGGCCAAGAGTAGTGGCGTTGGCTTCAACGTACTCGTGTGTTGTGCCCTACTTGCCGTGCGTGCCACCGATTTACAACAGACAGGTACTCGGGAGGATGCTGGTGATGCCGGCCCGAGTCGAGGACTTCACAGAGGGGAAGAAGGTAGAAGGGCCTAAGCCTAGTCGATACACAGAATGAGGAAATATGTACATGCATGCCCTACTTATATAGGTTAAGAAGCGAAATGTGGAATAAGGAATGTGAGACAACAAGGTATGCAGAGCATGTGGTTATTGTCCACAACGAATAAATTTAGAATGAAGGGATACAAAGCAGGGATAAAACAATAAGGGATAGAATAATAGAAATGTGGCCAAGGATAGGATAATAGGGAGTGGCCGACTATAAAACAATGGTTGTAACCGAGGATAACACAAGGGCAGGAAGTCCCGAGGTGAGGCAGACCGAAGGGTGAGGACAAGGAGTGTGGATGGTGGATGTACTGAGCCGAGACCGGCATACCAAGTGTTATGTATGCGGCATGGGCACTTGGTCGTGGATATAGAATGGTTACTTAGTTGGCATTGCCGAGCGGGCGGTTCTCGGTATGTGTACTTGACACAGTCCTGGTGTGCACTTGGTGCTTAACCTTTGGTTCAGCACAAGTGAAATATATTTGAGTGTAGCTTAATAGCTAGTGATGTGGGGGGAAAATATTTCTTCTTGTTCGGTTATTAATTGCTTGTAACTACAGTTACTTTATACAAATAAATCTCCTGATGAGAATATGATCTGTAACTAATGGAAATTGTGGAGCATATGCAGGGTCAGCCCAATATGGGTCGCCCTGATGCCATCTTCTGGCGGATGGCACCTGTCAGTGGTGCCTATTGAATATAAAGTCAATTCTCCCTTTGTTCCCTCTTGTGTGCAGTGGATATTCCCTTCCTAAGCCATGTTCCGTGTCTGTTTCTCCTCTGTGTCAGTCATCTGTCCTTGATGGCTGCATATATACACCCTGGCTTCCTCATTTCTCATTCCTCTGCATGTGAGTGCATTCCCCTATATCCTTTGTACCTTCTCCTGTCCATTTCCCTTCATCCCCTTCTGTACTTCATTCACTTTCTGCTCTTTTGGTCCATGGGGCTAGCTAGGTATGGGGCTAGGTACATAGTGTTATACAAAACCCGCTCCTAAAATCATGTAAATATTCATGTAGATACCTGATGATATAGAGCTTTGGTGTAGAGTTGTGTCTCTATTGGGGAATTATTGTGGGAGATATTGGGCATTTAGTGTGAGAAATATGTGTAATATCACTCAATATTGCTTGGTTCCAACACACCCCTTCAAACTGGTTTGCCCAATGCCTGAGTGTATTGGCAAATGAGTTTGCTAATAATAGAACCACTCTGGCGATGTTCTGGGTGAATAGGAATTGTTGTGGTGGAATATGTGGCAATGGTGAATATATGCACCCCTTGAACATGTGCAGGGCATATTGAATCTGAAATAAAATTTGCTCCCTCTATGGAGGCTTTCTCTGTGATTTCCCCTCGAAAGAATGCTAGTATACATTGCGCCTATCTGCAGAAATAAAACTTTTATTTCCATCTGCATCTGGCAGCTTGAAAACCTCCCAGAGCCAACATGTTCCATGTCTGAGGACTGGAATAGAGTGCTGAATTGCGCCAGTCGTTTGCCTTGTGCATTCTCATGTGGACTTGTTTCCCTGTGTGTGTGGAAAATGTGCATTTTGCTCTCACATTTCTGCAGGTAATTTGGTAGGGAAAATATCTTGTAAAATATTATTGGCATTGCATTTGCATATGCCTGTGACTGTATCATGTGATCCCTAACTGGATGTTCCATGTCATCTGCTGTCATCTCGTTCAATGGTGGTGGCAATTCTCTGCTGAAGCTATGGCTCTGCTAGCCGTACAATGGAATCAAGATGTCAATGTCACTGTCTCTGTGTGGGTACGTGCCGGATCTGGCCGCCTCAATGTTACGATGGTCCCCGCGGTCTCTGTGGATGGTGCGGCAGTCTGTCTCAATGGCTCCGCCTCAACGATGTCGATTATGTGCGGTAGCTTTTCTTCCCTCGTTATCATATGCGCGGCGGTCAGCATCTTCCCTTCATCGTAGCTTGTTGGTGGCGGTATGATGGTCTTTGTCTCAATTGCGGTAAGTTCTGCCGCTCGTTTTGAATCTGGAGCTCTGACTGACTCGCTCTTTTGCTCATCCTCTGCAGTACGTGACACTTCTTGCCGTCTCTGTGGCGGCTCCCTGGCCGGATTGGACGGATCGTTTGACGTCCGGCTCTCTGCAGTATGCGGCGACACCTCTGTTCACATGACAACCTGTCTCGACGGTTTCTTGTCGGTGGATTCATTTAGTGACTGGTAAGTGATATTGCCATTTTTCTTTGACTCCTCACTGACTGTTTTCCTGCTTGTTTCCTCTACTTCTATCAACTCCTCGACATCTCCCATTTGCGGCGATTTGATCTGTGTGCTCATTCGACTCGATGTTTCGCTAGGCTCTGTGGCCTGCACCGGTTTGATTGTTAATGGGTAAGTGGTCTCCTTCCTCTCTCTTATATTCTCACTGATTCCTTTCTCCACCCCTTCTGTCAACTCCTCCTCAATGTGCGACCTTTCTCTCCCTGTCCGTTCATATGTCTTTTGTGTCAATGCATTGATCGATGGTCCCTTGTGTTCATCATGTGCCATGTTAATATGTGCGCTCGCATCCGGTTCATTCATTGCAGTATGTGGCCCCTCTTCCTTGCAGCTCTTTGGCAGCGGTATGGCAATATCTGTAACATTTGCGATGATGTGTATGGTTGCATTGTCGATTGTGATGTGCATCAGCTTGAAATCTGTGGTGCATGGTTTTTCATGCATCACGTATACCATTTGAGTCGAATCGTATGTCATTGCCAGCACTATGGTGGCATTTGCAATTGTCCACTCTTCTGTTTGCTTGCTGTCTCCCATGTCCTCTGTTGCAGTATCTTCTGTGGTCTCATGTCCTGTCTGTACCGGTTTGGTGATCAGCGGTTCCTCGACTCGTGTGGGACGGGTAACTGGTGGCCTCAATGGCTCTCCCTCTTCGCTGTGCGTCCCCTCACATCTCGCTCGCTCTTCTGGTCTCTCACTATCCTCTGTTCTATCTCTCGCTAAATGCATCATCTGTGCGGCCGTGGCTTGCGTCGATGGATCTGCTGGTGGTAACAATAAATCTGCCATGTCGGCGTCTGGGGCCTAACTCTGGGTCTGCGCGATCTTGTCCTGGGTAAGCATGGGATCTTCATCCAGCTTCCTCGATGGGTAAGTCTCCTGCTCTGTTTCATCCACCCCTTCACTGACGTTCCTCTCCATCATCTCTATGAAATCATCCTTGATCTCCTCATATCTCTCATCCCTGTTTCTGCTCTCCCTTTCTTCTCTCTCGCGTTGTTCCACTCCGGTTTCCAATCTCTTTGGTTCCGGATTCACGATATCATCTGTCTCCAAGGCTGGCAAGTTGCCATTGTATCCAGGGCTTGTAGGGAATGCCACGGGTCACCCACGGGTCAAATGTGGGTGACCCGCACCCGACCCATGGGAAACCCGAACCCGTCAACCCATGGGTCGACGGGTGTCGGGTGCACGCCGCACCCGCACGCATGCGGCACATATGGCGCGTACGACGTGTACCGCACATACAGCGCGTACGATGCGTACCATGCATACGGCGCGTATGACGCGTACCGTGCATACGGCACGTACGACGTGTACCGTGCATACGGCATGTACGACGCGTACCGTGCATACGGCATGTATGACGCGTACCGTGCATACGGCATGTACGACACGTACCGCGCATACGGCGCGTACGACGCATATGGCGCATATGGCGCATATGACGCATATGGTGTGTAGGGTGCGTACGATGCGTACGGCGCATGCGATGCGTACGGCACGTGCGACACGTACGGCGCGTTAGTCGCATGCGACGCGTACGGCACGTGCGACGCGTACGGCATGTTCGTCGCGTTCGTGGTGTCGCATGCGCGTATGGTGCTTTCGTTGTGTTCAGGGCGTCGTGTTCGTGTCGGCGTGTGCGCGTACACGTAAGTTGCGTTCGTATCAGAGTTGACGCTCCGGGTTGGGCCCGGGTCATGGGTGCTCGTGGCTTGACCCAGACCCACACCCAAGGACACCCGACCCGGTGACCCGTGCGGGTTGGCCTGACCCGTGCATTTCCCTAAGGGCTTGGTAAGGTGCCGTTGTCAATTGTGCAGTAAGTCCTTCCTTTGTTATCTGGTTTCGATCATATGCTGACTGTCTCATTTGTTTCTTTTCTTCCTCTGATATTCCATCTCATCTCTGTCTGCTGCTCTGCACTTCTCTCTTGTTCTTCATGCTCTTCCAACCATTTCCACTCATGCTCTTCCCATTCCTCCTCTATTCTCTCTGCTTTCTCCCCCACTCTCTTCTGCTTGGGTATGTTCATTGGACTCTGTACAGCTGGGCTTGTGTAAACAGCTGTGTAACATATTTGTGGTTGGAAAATGGTGGCGTTTGACTGGGATTCTACCTTCGGTGGTGTGGCTACTGCGGTAAATGAGTACGTGCTTCCTTCTTTCGAGTTGTATGTGATTATTGACCTGTTTTTGGATAGAGTAATGTGGTCTCGCGTGAAGGTAACTTCTGCATCCCTCTCTGTTAACCGCTCCATTGACAGTGCATTCACGTTTTATTCCGGTGTATAGATGACATCGGTAAGTGTAATGTTTGCATCTGGTACTCCACTATGCTGATCTGACAACAGGGTGATTCTCACTGTGCCAATATAAGTGGTATTGTCCAGGTAAGTGAACAAATTGTAGTTTCCACATGTGTGGTTCAGTGCTGACAGGTCTAATAGCCATGTAAGTGGCTCAATCTTGACTTCATCATCATGGTAGATGTCCTCCATGGTAGTTAGACTCGGATCGGTAGATAGGGTGAATGTATGTGCCATGTATGTAGTAGTGTGAGGTTGTTTTGGAATATATGAATCCCGGTTGCACTTTAGACTCTGTGTGATGAACCTGTGATATGAATAGAAAGAAAAACCTAGTCTACAACTGGCTAGTCAATGCTAAAGACCAGATGAGACTTTTAATTATTGTTTGGTGAGGTAAACTAGGTTTCTATGGGGTTTCACACGCTAGAATATTGGAGAGTCGACTGTACAAATAGGGTAATAATCCCTGAAATTTACTATGATTTTTATTCTATTTATCGTTAGGGAATTTGTGGTGCTATTGGTGTTCTACCCTAGGCTAAGTCCTGGGTTTCACCTCCACTTAGGCACCGTTCCGGGGAACCGGTCTGGGCACCAAAGTACCACTTTGGAGATTTGTACTTCTCTCGCAAGGTAGACTTAATATTTAGTGATATATGAAAGTAATATATGATGTGGGGGACCCAGCTGCAACCTGTGGATGTTATACAACGAGTATCAAGGGTTTCAGTCCTGGTATGCACTTGGTGCTTAACCTTTGGTTCAGCACGATATATTTGAGTGTAGCTTAATAGCTAGTGATGTGGGGGGAAAATATCTCTTCTTGTTTGGTTATTAATTGCTTGTAACTACAGTTACTTTATACAAATAAATCTCCTGATGAGAATATGATCCGTAACTAATGGAAATTGTGTAACATATGCAGGGTCAGCCCAATATGGGTCACCCTGATGCGATCTTCTAGCAGATGGCACCTGTCAGTGGTGCCTATTGAACATAAAGTCAATTCTCCCTTTGTTCCCTCTTGTGTGCAGTGGATATTCCCTTCCTAAGCCATGTCCCGTGTCTGTTTCTCCTCTGTGTCAGTCATCTGTCCTTGGTGGCTGCATATATGCACCCCAGCTTCCTCATTTCTCATTCCTCTGCATGTGAGTGCATTCCCCTATATCCTTTGTACCTTCTCCTGTCCATTTCCCTTCATCCCCTTCTGTACTTCATTCAGTTTCTGCTCTTCCGGTCTATGGGGCTAGCTAGGTATAGGGCCGGGTACATAGTGTTACACAAAACCTGCTCCTAAAATCATGTAAATATTCGTGTAGATACCGGATGATATATAGAGCTTCAGTGTAGAGTTGTGTCTCTATTGGGGGATTATTGTGAAAGATATTGGGCATTTAGTGTGAGAAATATGTGTGATATCACTCAATATTGCTTGGTTCCAACACTGACCCCCCACGATTCCGTAACCAAGGTTCCACCCCTCCGATAAGTGACATGCAGGATTATCACGTACCTCACTCCCTTATTCTCACTTTCTATAGGCCCCTTGGACTCTTTCCTTCCCCTTGTCTTTTAGTCAGCAAGTAGATAATACAAGGAGTAGCTACATGTATATAACATCCCAGTTGACTGGACTATTTGCCAGTATGAATATTGACTTAATCTGGATCCCAAGTTCCAATTCAGTTCCAGTAAACCTTCTGACTTTCCAAAATTAGGGACAGATGATTGAGGAGGGTGCAGTACATAAGTTGAAGCCAAGTCTCTCTGACTTCAAACACTCGAATGACTAGTCGTACTAACCTAATACCAACCAACCCTAAGTCCCCGGCGCTTCCATCCTTCTGCCCTATCCGTGAACTACATGACCCCAACCCCCTACATCCTTAGAACCTCGAACCCCTTCACGGACCCCCTCAGAAACCTCCAGAAATCCTTCCAGAAGTATCTTGATAAGCATCTGACATGCAGATTTAACAGCTGGTTTGATAGCCAGCTGCCATCATTTGTGGTTCTTTTATATTATATGTGCTCACCTTGAAGAGGTGTGCAGTCTGTCAGTCTGGCCCTAATTTATGTTTGCCTATACCATGTATAAGTTTCAGAAATTCCCATGTTATGCATTGCCATACCCATGATATACATGCTTGTCTATATATCATTTATGCCCTGTGTGAATATGATTAGTACTGGCTATGCTTTATTGTCTCTGCCTATGGCCTAGTTATTTGTGCCCTGATCTTGCCCCATTCCCCTCAGTTCATAGTAAACCTCTGACCATATATATCACAGACTATCTCCATCCTTTGTGTTCCATTGTGTTCCATTGTTCACCTAATCAGTTTTCATCACTTGTGCAATTGTTTGCAGCCATATCTCACCTACTTGCAGACATATACTGTTCTATTGCATTCCATTCACAACTGCACTGTATTATTCTCATCACCTACAATCCATCTATAGCATAGTTGTTATCCCTGTTGCCCTTTGTATTCTACTCACTTGCCTGTAGATCTCATTCAGTCAGTCACCAGCCTTGGTCTCCATCCTTCCCAATCTGCTGCCCTATCTGCCTATTTATAACAACTGTAATACTTACCACTTCATGTCTTTCTATCCTTGTTTGCATGACCAACAGTCCCAGTACTTGTACCCTGCTCATGCTTGCCCTTGTTTCCTCATACTACTTTGACCTGTTCATGTTTCACTGGCTCACCTACTACCCTCATTCATATGCTGTTACTCTGTTACTATAAATTGTCCAGCCACCTGTCTGGGTTCTATTGTTCCATACTGTGTCACCTCTATGTCATGTGTGGGGGTCCTCAATTTCCATTGGTAATTTCTATGGCCTCCATAATTGCCATCATTCTATTGCATCCATCACCAATGCATCACATAAATCTTATTCACACATGTCTTTACTGAAATGCTAATGTCATTACTCACTGCCCCAATCTTATCATTCCATTGTACATTGCCATCTATATGTGCAAACCTTTTTCACTCATAAATGCTATAAAGTATTTGATGTGATGTATTTATTTATTTTCTTTATTTTTCTGTTACTACTACTGTATATCTTTGTTGTACATGTATACTTGTCACTCATGTGTGACCTTTGTCACAACACATCATATCTAATGTCATCATTAGTATAGTTTTCCCACTCATATGTTGTATAAGTATCTTAGCCAGTAATTCAGTTGGTTTCATCCTGACAAACAACTACATTAATAGGATGCCAGAATTTATTGTGATGCAACTTGACTTAATGTTGCATATTTTGTGTCTCATTTTGAGTGGCCATTGTACCTCTATTATTGAGTCTTATTGATTCTATATGGTCCAATTTTATTCTAATAGTAATAATATCTAAAAGCCTGTGCACACTGGTCCTTTTCTGTGACAGGATCTAGCTATCAAGGGACAACCCCTATGTCCTCATTTTCCTTTCTCTTATTTCTTTATATCCTCTTTAATTTCCTATATGACTTACTCCTCCTTATCTCATCCCCCTTTTTACTTTACTGTATGTAATGTTGTGGATGCTTTGGTTGTATAAGTGCCTTCATGTAATGATGAGGCTTGTCTTAGCAACCGTATCCTTTATCTGTGTCAGTATCAGTGTCTGAGTTTCTGTTCCTTTTCTTCTTGTCATCCTTTTACTCTGATGTGCTCAACAGGTTATAGGCCCTGGCCTAGCCTAAACATCACCAGAAACTCCAATATTGTTGTATATCAGTCCGTATTCTTGCTACCATCTATTTACCACCAGAACACTATCTCTGCATCTTACCTATACCATGTCATCCTCTGATAACTAGGTTAACATGCTCTCTAAGGTGCCATCCCTGTTGTGATTATGCACAGTAGCTAAACACACAAGGACTCAGTGAATGGGTGGTTCACTGAGTATATATTACTACTATACCTAAACACACAAGGACTATGAAACAGTAAGCACTTATGCGTCCAGGTGAACAAGAAGACATGCACCTCAGTGAATGGGCAGTTCACTGGGGGGTTAGTAACTATGAGTCCAATAGCTATATAGTCTCGGTCTATCATGACCAAGACTACTAAGCTTCTATGGCAACATAATCTGGTAAGTCTGATGTGGCACTATATTCTAGGCTTATCAACCCTTACTCTAATACTCCCCCTTAAGCTGAATCCAGTCCAACTATTGCATTCAGACACAAGACCTTGTGCTGGGGGAGAGCTTTTGTGAACATGTCAGCTGCCATGTCATCAGTTGGGACATAGTCAACATGAATGAGTCCCTCTCATACAGTGTGACAGATGAAGTGGTAGCAGATATCAATGTGCTTCATCTAGGGATGGTACTTATTGTTCTTGGTAATGGAGATGGCAGAGATGTTGTCAAGGTGGATTGTGATGGGTTTTTCAAGTGGCCATGCAATTTATGCCAGAAATGTGCTAAGCCAGAGTGCTTCCTTCATAGCATGAGTTGCAGCAATGTACTCAGCTTCGGTAGTTCAATCGGTTGCTTCTTTGAACTTCAAGAAACTGCTCCTCCATCTATGGTGAACACATACCCTGAGATAGAGTGTCAGTGCTTGTCAGGGGACTACCAGTTTATTCCCCTTTCCTTCCTTTTATTCCTTTTATCTCCTTTGTTTTCCTTATCCCTTTACTTGTATTACTTCTTTAATCATTTCTCTAATCTTCCCTTTTTATATTTTTACTATAATCCTTTCTCCTTAATCTCTTTCTGTCTTCTTTGCTGGCTGTGACAGGATTGTTGTGTCACAATCACAGTAGCTATACAGTTGCTGCTTAGGTAAGGGGGTCCTTTGGTTCTTCTCTTCTGGACCTCCCTACCAGTATGCCACCCGAGGGTAGAATGCCTGAGTAGGTTGCCCTTACATTAGAAGAACCCACTAATAGAGGACCGAGGGCTTGGGTCTTGAACTTCCACCGGCAAGTTGAATTTCCTCGAACTAGTTGTCAGATCCCCATACCTCCTTCCTCCTTCTCAGCTTCCTTGTGCCATCTGGGTAGAAGTCCAGTGTCATACTTGTAACTTATTGAAGGAATGGTGATAGCTGGACAGCTCAGTGAGCAAGAGAGTGGACCACTTTGGACAACACTATAAATCGCTGTGTAACCTGCAGTAGGGTGCACCATCCACTGAAGGCCAAGGTGACACCATAAACCCTTTTCCAACCTCAACTTCCTTGAAACTCCTCTTCTATTTGTCGCCCTAGCATTTCTATATGCTGAGAATCCCCTACTATACTATTCTACAACCCGTACCACCCATCTCACAACCACCTTCTTAATGCCAACTACCTTCGTGCTTCATCCCAACCGATTCTTCACCCCACAGCATGACCCTACCATACTGACATTGCCCCTCAGCCTGCTAGATGGGCAATCCGATGGGCAAACACTGCTGATGTGGCATGTGATGATGCCATGTCACGCACTTGCTGTTGACAGCGACCACCTTCAGAGGCCATTGATGGGCCTCTATCCTTTATCATAAGGTGTGCTAGATACATTTTCTCTATCCTGGTATCCCAAAGATGTGCCCCACCCAATGATGGTGCAGAGGCTGTCACATCCAAGGCCTCTGCCATGTATCCTCTGGTACATGTGATGCACACCCCAGCGATGCCTATACCTGGGATCATCCAGCATGTCCCAAGGTAGTCTCCCCAAAATCAATCCCGACTGCCGTGTTGGTTGAGTGATGCCACACATGCTGTCTGCACCTCCCCTTGTAGAGACCCTATGTGGCCTGGTGTGGATCACACCAGCAACTGCCATGGGCTATCCATAGGCCCTCTCCCTTCTCGGCACAATGCCCTTACATAACCACCATGCATTCCAAATGCCGAGCTCAATGAGCAAGCTATACACCATGCCAGCTGCACCATTGACCCTCATTGTCATGCCGACATAGGTGAATGGCATGTCGACTGCACCTGCAACTGCACCTAGTGCCGCCACTTGCAATGCCTTCCCACCGACACTGACCAACTTGGTGGTATCCTTTCCACCTGACCATGCAACCATCATCACTCCCATGCTGAAGTGAACGTAGTCCACATTCAATGCACGTCATGTCACACAAGCTTATGCCATACGATTGCTGCAACTGCTCATGCCAATGAGCTCTGTGTTTGACCAATGCCCTGGTGTGACTGTCTGCAACATCCATCTCATGCCAAGGCCTGTATGCCTGCCTGCATCCCAGTCCTGTCACATTTACGCTGTCGCCAGTCCTGGGAATACCTCGATGAGTTGCATAATCCATGCATGGCCTTGTCCCCAATGATGTGAATGAGATGAGGATGAGCCATCTGCATACCGCAGCCAGCTCACTGTGACATCATCCACCGTATGGCCGAGCTGACAATACCACCCATTGCGATTGTTGCTACCCTACATGTTGTTTCCCACACCCTCTGCCTACTGCTGGATGCATGTGATGCAGACTGCATGGTCTGCCTCCCATTCGGATGTGTGCCGTTGATGAGCTGCATGTGCATGCCCTCTTGCTTGTTGCCGGTTCTCAGCCCAGTCACCCCCATGTGCGCCCTCACTCCACATATCCCCATACATGTCTGGTGCAGGGAAGGCCCTCATGAAACCCGAGCTGCTCCATGACGCAGCTCTATTGACACCTGGTTCCAGCGAGCTCATAGCCGTTCCCTACCACCGTGTTCATCAAGTGATGTCACTTGCGCTCCTACACCACCTCCTGCAATGCCTTTCCTGCAATGCCCTCAGGCTGATGCCACATACACCCACCTGCCATTGATCCCATCACCTTCACACCACTGCTGGTTCTGGAGATGCATCTAGGATTCGCCAGGTGCCCACCGCATACCGTGGCCATCCCATTGTGAGTGACATGCACTTGTAGATATGTGCAGCCACTTCCCTGCCCAATTCATGTGTGCAGACTACATACATGCATTGGTAATATACATACTGGCCAAAAACTATGTGCAGTCAGTAGGCCTCAGGCATACTGAGATTCATGGCTCCCTCCCTTGCATACTGCTTGCTCTGCCTGTGGAACTCAACTCCCCTGAATAGGTCCCGGCACATGTCCACACAGGTCCATGCAGTTTAGGGAGCACATGCTCGGTGATTCCATTTGTACCAATACTCAAGCGTCCATCTGCAGCTCCGTTGAGATGATGCGCATACCCTCGAGCAAGCGGTGATAATGCCATCCAAGTTGCTCGCTCACCTCCCTTCGGCAGCACCCACACCCATGCTCCCAGGCCAGCAGCCCCATAAGGACCCTGTAATCATTTGCTGGCATCGACACTGGCCCACAGCCCCATCTCATTCGCCATCATTGTCGATAGCACCGATGGTCATCCTCAAATCCCTCTGCCTTCCTGGAGCACAACCACATGGCATCACCCCTGTGCACTGCAGAAGCCTGCAGGCTTGAGCGGTCTACCACTGTGCCAATCCATTCAAAACCTTGTTGTGGTTTGACCACCTCTTGCACATGCGTGGCACCATCAGAACTGACTAGACTCAAAGGAAGCGACCCTGTGTTTGTTCCTGGTTGCCATCACCACCACCCCTGTCAAGGCCAATGAGAGACTGCATGCACATGCCTCCCCGCTCGTTCCTGCCATTCAATCTCAATGCACATCCCATCGTGCAGTTTGTGGTGAATGACCACTGCGACTTGCTCGATGCACACTCACAGAGTGCATGCGGCACAGTGGACTTCCTTTGGCAGCGCTCACACTGGCACTTTCATCTAGTGGCCTCGAGGTGGCAAGCCCCCACATGCTCTCTATTATTACTGGCTGTGGATGTGCTTGGACGGGTTGTGACAGCCAGCCGTATGCTACTGAACGAGTGGAGGTGTTGAGACTGGCATGAGAAGTCTGCTGGTATAGAGATGGAATTTGAGGTGCAGAGTGTGGAAGGAAGAGAAGCCTGTTTGGGTGATTCAGACCGAGGTGGTTGGCTATGTTGGAATAATTCGACCGGCATGCATTGCTGTGTCACATTAGTCACACTTTCTTTGTAATA
>QLPI01032611.1:0-11109 GCA_003314275.1 Chroogomphus rutilus
ATAAATTAAATAGCTGCCTAAAGAATTCTCCAATCCTACTGTACTTGCTCATAATCTCATCAGACTGGACTATTCGCCAGTACGAATATTGACTTAATTCTATGTCGATCCAGATACCTTCGACGGATCCAATTCGAGGAAACTACAAGCCTTCCTAGTACAGTGTAGTCTGAACTTCTGTGACCACCCTGACACTTTTGATACCGACAGTGCCAAGGTAACCTATGTACTGTCGTACCTGACCGGTACCGCCCTGGACTGGTTTGAACCAGCCCTTTCCACCCCCGATGAGCCAGACTGGCTCTATGACTATGCAGAGTTCATTAATGAACTCAAAACCAACTTCAGCCCTCACGACCTGGAAGGAGAGGCCAAAGCAGACCTCGAGAACCTCCGCATGTGCGATAACCAGCACATCACGAAATATGTAGTCAAATTCAATTGATTAGCCACCCATGTCCACTGGGGCGACACCGCACTTTGTCGCCAGTTCTACAACAGACTCCCCGGCAGGATCAAGGACGAGATCTCCAGAGTAGGGAAGCCCCACTCCCTGCTCCAACTCTGCCTCCTGTCCCAATCCATCAATGCCCGCTACTGGGAGCGATGATCGGAAATTGCCAGAGAGCCCCCCTCCACCCGGAACTTCGACCGCCCCTACGACAGAGGGAGGACCCCCATGACCATGTATTTGGCCCCTGATACGGGCAATAAGATGGCCAATCTAGGCCAACCTGTGACCCCATCCAGTGGCAGCAGGACTACCATGGATCTATCGTCCAAAATTGGAAAAGACGGAAAACTTATACTGCAAGAATGGCAATGCCGCTTTGAACAAAACCTCTGCCTCTTCTGTGGCAGATCGGGCCACACAGCCAAGGAATGCCCAAGATCCACCACCACAGTCACCAAAGGGTGCGCAGCCTCCGTGACAGAGGAAATTGAAGAAGAGTCCAAAGCCTCGGATGCTTCAGAAACCGAGGAATAAGAAGCAAGGCCTCCGACTCCAGCACTAGTTGTTCGTGTTGAACACCAACTGTGCCCAGGGAGTAAAACAAACAACATGTCCGACCTTTTCAGGAATTGACCACCTGTGACCAATCGTCGAAAAGAATTCGACCCGTTTCCTCGGAAACAACTCCGACCCTCCGAACTCCGTCAGAATTCTAGTTACCAGGACACTATACGCTCACCTGCTATGATCCATCAATCGACAGGGCATTGAGTACTACTCGTTTAGATATTCATCCCAACTGATTCTTGGTACCATGGAGCCTGCAGTTTTCACTCAGCACTCAATCCAACCCTCCGAAAAACTCCGCTCAGGAAGAACCCTGACCATCGCGGAATCCATACCATCCCTTAGACAAAACGGTATCATGTGTAGATTCTCTCTTAGACTAGAACATTTGATAACATGTTAATATGAACTGAACTATTGACACGGTTCAAAACCGAGTGTTACAATGTGAATGAATGATGTAATCGTAATTATACGTAAAATCTCCCAAAGGTGAAACAATGGCGAGGTTCAGGGCAGGGTAAGGCTTCAACTTATATGTTGCGCCCACCAGATCGCACTGGCCCTAATTTCAGAAAAGCGAGACAGAGAATTAGATAGTAGAGAATCAAGGTTGATTATCTGACTGAGGACTGAACTATTGAAGTACAAGATCTTTATACTACTTTCAAATCTACTAGGAGTCGAATAGATTCCTATAATAGAATGAGAAAGCCGAGAATCGTGAAAAGCGAGAACGGAAATACTATGCCCCAAATAATAATCTCCTCCATGACATTGGGGAGTGACGTGTCACTCCGATTCCCAATGGAGTTACCCTATGGAACGTAATAGTAGATTGGATATAAGAGACTGAGCAGAATTGCGAATAAATGAAAGTGGAGCGGAACGTAAATGAAAGGATATTAAACGTAAATGAAGACGGAATGGAATAGCGAGCATATGGAGTGTGACGTAAATGAATGAATGAATTGACAGGAGCATGTGACGCCAAGACGGATACACAAGGTGCATATAGTCCGTGGGCTGAGGGCGTATAGTTGAATAGCAAGCGAGAGCAGAGTTGGGCTGAGTGGGCTGAAATGAATAGTCGGGTATGCCGGCGTACGGTTCCTAACAGTATCCCCCCCTTATGGCTGAGTCCCACGAGGCTGCAGAAATGAAGTTCTAGAATGGTGGCCCCATTGGAGTTTGGAAATGAGAAAGCATATAAGAGAAGTCATGGGGGAGTTTGGGTGGTAACCGTTCGCCACAATGGAACCCTCATACATCAACCCTGCCTACGTGCAGAAGCTAATGGGTCTCTACCCCTCGCCAATCACCACGTATCTCAGAGGTGAAACAACCCTCCCCATCACCCTCCCATCCCCCTTGTCGTCAACCATCGAGTGCAGCCAAGCGCTACTTGAGCAGGAGCATATCGATGTGCAAGAGCCCTGGTATGAAGGAGCCAATTTGAAAGGCACAAAGGTGAGTAAAATGTTGTCTCGGGATTAAGCTTTTGACTGATTGTTTGCATTGCAGTACGCTCATCTTCAAATGAGGAATGACGAGGGCGATGCAAACAGCGTCTTCTATCGAAAGGTGAAGTTGGGTGAAGAAGATGACCGTATGCCTTGGTCTCGTGGATGGGTTGTCAAAAAGCCCTGCAAACACTGCAAAAAGTGAGGCAACATGTGCCTTTGGAAATGGGACACCGACTTGGATATGGGAGCATACGTATGGTGTAGTGAGAGGGGTGTAGGATGTTCCATGAATGTGCGAGGTAGGGGCACTGGTAAGAGGAAAGGTAAAGGAAAGGCGTCGAATAGCAAAGTTGAAGGAAGTGCGAGGAAGAAAAGGGCGAGGGAAGATATGCCTGAAGTTTGTAATTCAGATGGGCCGGGACCCTCAAAAAGGCCAAGGATGCGCACTCCCCTCTTCCAAAGTGGGGCTTCAAGCCATTCATCATCCCCTCCACTTCCTGAGCCATCCACCCTTCTACTACCATCGGTGGTAATGACACCACGATTAAGGGTGTCAACCCCTACACCTCCACCCCCTCCACCACCTCCTACTCCTGCACCTCCCACTCCTCCTCCACCACCAATGCCATCTCCACCTCCTCTTCCCTCACTGCCTCCCATGGTCATCCCCCCTCCTTCCCTTGCCATTCCAGCACCTGCCCAGCCTTCCCCAGTCATTGCTTTGACTGCAGCTCTGGTGGAGCTCAAGCAGTCGGTTGATGAACTTCGGCATGAAGTCGCAGACAGTAATACGAGAATGCTGAGCTGAGGATGACCAATGAGGAATCGCGAGAGCGGAGGTGAGGAACTTATCATTGCAGATAGATTATCGGATGTCCAGTGCAAATGTAGTGCAGGAACTGCCCAGGATGCGGGGAACTTGGGACAATTGGGCATTGGGGTCTGGAAATCCGAGGAGTGTATTTGATGACTTGGATGAAGATGGAGAAGTAGAATTAGGATTGTAGAATAGGAATGGTGATTTAATTGTATATTTGAATTTTGACTTGAATGTGAATTTTGTGTGAAGGTTTGGAAATAAGAGTTGAATTGGAATAAGGAATGATGGAATGGGAACTGAGGGTTGAACTTGAAAATGGAAGGAGAAGCTGAATTGCGAGTTGGAATGAGTGAATCAGAATTGAGGTTTTTTTTTTTTTTGAACTTGAAGACAGAAAGGACGGAACTGAAATGCGAGAGTAATAATGAACAGAATGAGCGAGAGTGAACAGAAGAGAAATTGCGAGGTGCTTATGGAATGGGTAATGGTCCAGGTTTGTCTGGATATGATTTGTGAAAGTCTTGAATGAGTTCTGAAGTGTGATTGAGTTCTGTTGCAAGGAGCCATGAAGTTTCTTCGTCTGTGCCTTCATATCCTCCCCACCGCACTAAGTACTTGCACGCCATACGTCGGTTATCAATTGTCAAGTCGAGGATCTTGGATATCTCAAATTCGGCTTTGCCGTCAATTATGACTGGGGGTGGAGGTGGTTGAATGCGATTAGGAATGGGATTAGGAGAGGCTGGCTCGAGCATTGAAATGTGGAATACAGGATGTACTGCGTTCATGTAGCCTGGGAGTTTCAGAGTAACTGAGTGAGTACCGGGACGTACAATGATTTCAAATGGATCCAAAAACTTCTCAGCTAGCTTTTTCGCAGGACGGGTAGTCCTGAGGAATTGGGCTTTGATAAATGCGAGACTGCCAATATGAAAGTCTGGAGATGGAAGTCATTTAGCATCAGCTGAGGATTGGTACATTTGTTGAGCATCGAGGATATTAGTTTGAAGTTGTTGGTGCAACTCATCCAGGTCGACTACGAAGTCTTGCGCTCGTGATGAAGTGAGGTCGCATTCGGGGTGAATGGTGAGATTGGGATGATAGCCTTTGTTGGCAAAGAAAGGTGAGACTCCAGTGGTGGCACTAGGAGTGTTGTTATAGGCAAACTCTGCAAGGGGTAATAGCGAAGCCCAGTTGTCTTGTTGATAGTTGCAATAGACACAAAGGTACTGTTCTAATGTCTGATTAGTACACTTGGTCTGGCCATCGCCTTCTGGGTGATAGCCTGAGGTGAAATGCAACTTTATGTCGAAGGCTTTCCCGAGAGAATGCCAGAAGTGGGACACAAATTCTGAGCCTCTATCTGAAGTGACGTAAGAAGGAATTCCATGTTTGGAGAATACGTGAAGTACAAAGAGTTCTGCGAGCTGAGAGGAAGTGATGGTAATGGAAGTGGGAATGAAGATAGACTGTTTGGAAAAGCGGTCGACTATGACTAGGATGGCCGTGAATCCCGAGGATGTGGGAAGCTGCTCAATGAAGTCCATGGATATCGAGTTCCAGGGTTTATCTAGTACTGGAAGCTGTTTGAGTAATCCATATGGCTTGTGACGTTGCGATTTATTCCGCATACATGTCGTGCAGGACTTGCAGTAGTCTTTAACGAATGAGCACATGCCAGGCCAATTGTAGTTGCATCTGACAAGGTCTATGGTTTTGTTAATTCTGAAGTGTCCAGAAAGAATGTGATCATGCTTATGTTGTAACACATGTAAGCATAAGTCTTGGGCCTCAGGAACGTAGATGTGATCGTCGAATAGTAACAGACCATTGGAATTAGTCTGCCACTTCAGGTCGTCATTATTCGCGAGGTGTTTCTGGGCTAAGGAGTCAGAGGGAAGATGATGTCTGATGTCGTTCAGGATACGCTCGGTGTCCATAAGAGTCAAGGCCCTCAGTATGGGTTCGACGAGGCTTGTGGCTCAAAGGGATGTGGTCAACTGATGTTGAGAGAAGATGGGTCGAAGGTTTTGGGGATTAATGGTGGCGTAGTCGCTCATTCCCTCCTTAAGGTAGACATCCCATTGTCTAGTGAGCAAATCAGGCTTAGTGCCCAAATGACCTGGTCTGAAACGGATGACAAGATTAAACTGAGAAAGGTATTCCGACCACCTAGCTTGATGTCTAGTCAACAACTTGGTCATATAAAAGTACTCCAAGTTCTTATGATCGGTGATGACATTGACAGGGTCACCGGAACCTTCTAAGTAGTGACGCCATTTTTGAAAAGCTTCGAAAATCGCGAGCAGTTCTTTGTCGTGAACATTGTAATTGAGTTCTGGAGAGGTAAAAGTTCAGGAATGAAATGCGACAGGATGAAGCTCACCATCTGGGGAGTGTTGAGAGAGTATAGCTGCTAAAGCATAATCTGACGCATCTGTCTCCACAATCAAGGGAAAATCAGGAGTCCAATGAGTTAAGATGGGGGCATGTCAAGCTTCGGGTACTGACGGACTTCGGTACTGCCAAGGGTTGTTGGGCGGACAATGGCCAAGTCCTGCAGGCCAAGAGTAGTGGCATTGGCTTCAACGTACTCGTGCGTTGCACCCTACTTGCCATGCGTGCCACCGATTTGCAACAGACAGATACTCGGGAGGATGCTAATGATGCCGGCCCGAGTCGAGGACTTAACAGAGGGGAAGAAGGTAGAAGGGCCTAAGCCTAGTCGATACCCAGAATGAGGAAATATTTACATGCATGTCCTACTTATATAGGTTAAGAAGCGACATGTGGAATAAGGAATGTGGAACAACAAGGTATGCAGAGCATGCGGTTATTGTCCACCATGAGTAAAATTAGAACAAGGAATGTAAACCGGGATAAAACAATAAATGATAGGATAATAGGGAATGGGTCAAGGACAGGACAATAGAGAGTGCATGACTATAAAACAAGGGTTGCACACGAAGATAGAACAAGGACAGGAAGTCCCGAGGTGAAGCGGATCTAGGAATGGGCAGATAGTGTGGTGGACATGCCGAGCCAAGAATGGCGTACCAAGTGACGTGCATGTGGCGTGGACACTTGTACGTGGATGTAGAATGGCGGCTTGGTTGGCACTGCCAAATAACCAGAACCTCGGTATGTGTACTTGACAGGACAGACGTGAATGCCAGTTTCAGCTTATTAAACACATCTCTACACTCCTCACTCCAGTTCCAAGCCAGACCTTTGCGAGTGAGTCGAGTAAGAGGAGTTGTAATGGAGGAATAGTTGAAAATGAATCTTCGATAGAAGTTTGCAAATCTGAGGAATGATTGGACGTCTTTGACTTTGCACAGCTCAGGCCATTGAGTGATGCATTTGACTTTGTCCTCTGCCATCATAAGACCCTCAGGTGATAGGATATATCCGAGGTATTCGACGGATGTTTGGTGGAAGGAACATTTGTCTTCTCGAGCGTACAAGTTGAGTTTGCATAATCGTTGAAGAACTTCGCGAACGTGTTCGATATGCGAGGATTCGTCATTGGAATAGATGAGGATGTTGTCTAAATAGACTATGGTGCAATTGTCTAATAGGTCGCCAAAAATGTCGTTCATGAAGTGCTGAAATGCAGCAGGGGTGTTAGAAAGTCCAAAAGGCATGACAAGCCACTCAAAGGATCCATAACGTGTCCTAAAGGCTGTCTCCCATTTGTCCCCTTCTGCAATTCAAACGAGGTGATAGGCATGTGTGAGGTCAATTTTAGTGTATATACGAGCTTTCTTGGGGGTGTCTAAGAGGTCGGAAATAAGGGGAAGTGGATAACGGTCCTTCTTTGTAATTCTGTTTAGACCGCAAAAGTCTACACAGAGCTGTAGGGAGCCATCCTTCTTGCGTACGAATAGTACTGGGGCGCCGTGTGACAAATGTGAGGGTCGAATGAAGCCCATGTTGAGGTGTTCATCAATGAAATCTCATAGTGATTGGAGTTCGGATACTGAGAGGGAATAAATGGGACCAAGAGGGGGCAAAGTGCCATCCTTGAGGTTGATATTGAGATTGCAGGGTCTATGAGGTGCTAGTGTATTACCGCACTGTTTACTAAAGACATCAGCGAAGTCATGATAGAATTCTGGAACATGCTGTTTAATGCTATCCAGGTTGTCAGAGGAATAGACCGTAGTGGAGCCTCAAGCGTATTTGTCAAGATCCGCGAGGTCAAGTTGAAAGGCTTGCGAACCTTCTAGTTTGCAGGTGCGAACAAACACTTCTGCATTAATTAGGGCTATCTGCAGTGCCTCCAACTTCAGAGATGGCGACGGATTGCTAGGAAGTGGGGTGCTGGACTGTGAAGCAGCGGTTGAGGCCTGAGGTGTTGGAACGGTGGTCGGTTTTGTAGACTTGAAGGTTATACTGCCCAATACCCAGTCAATCGATGGATTGTAGTGGGTGAGCCAGTTGAAGCCAAGTACTGTGGAGCAACTGCCGTCCAATGTTGTTACGTAGAAAGTAACGTTCTGAAGTTCGCCGGTTGGAAATCGGATTGGAATCATAGTGGTCTGAGTAATGACAGAATTAGTAGAACCGTCAAATAATTTCAACGGAATAGCAGGAACTGAATTAGTAGGCAAAGAATATTTTTGCACAACTCATGATTGAATAAAGCAGTCTGAAGAACTACAATCTAAGAGCATAACAAGAGGAAGTTTGGAAATAAGAGAACAAGACAGATTAAGTATTAGCAAAGTTTTCGAAGTCTCAGAAGTAGAAGATATGCGAGAAATAGGAGAAAGGGCGTTCAAGAATAGCACGTGAGAGAGGCTAATGCAATCCTCAGCTCGTGCATTTCCGAGGTTGCAGCTCATTTTTTCGACTCCATTGCCGTGTTGTCTTCAGCATTGGTGTCAGACATGCTCGCCTTGGTCACGCGTGCCTTCGTCATTTTCTTGTTGTTGGAGTTGTTGGATTTGTTGTTAGAAGAAGAGGTCGATGAGGATTGTAAATTGGATTTGGGGCAGTCCTTGACCATGTGACCTTTTGAAGCACACAAGAGACAAAGTCCCACGTTGATTTGCCTTTGACGTTCTTCAGGCAACAGCTTCCCATCTTTTCCGAGCTTGGACAAAATGTCGTTAGCGTTGTTGTTATTGTTGGAAGACTTATCATTGCCGTTCTTCTTCCCCCCCTTCTTACTCTTCTTGTTGTTGGAGTTGTTGGAGTTGGAGGAAGACTGGTGGTGGTTGTTGTTGGAGTTGGATTTGGACAAGGACCCGTTCGGTTTTGCAGGCATTCCGAAGTTGTCGAACTCCTTGCGTTCCCAATATCTGCTGTCAATCTCGAGTGAATATTGTCTGAGTTCAGCGAGAGTTTTGAAACAAGGGAAGTTAAGGAGGCTGTCCTTGATACGTCTGGCCAACCCCTTGTACGCCGCATGTGCAAGGGTGGCGTCGTTCCACTGAGTGCAAGTGGAGGCTCTGGCAAAGTCGATGAAGTATCGTGCCACACGATGGGTGTCCTTTATGACAATCTTGCCGAGCTCAATTTCTGCTTGCGCAGTGCTGTTGAATGGACCAAAGTTGGTCTCAAGCTCTTGATGAAAGTCCCTCCAGACCTTAAGCCAGCTAGGCTCAGGCTGGATTTCACCTATAATTGCGGGTTCAAAGTACTGGAGTGCAGGGCCTGTGAGGTACAAAATGGCATATTGGACCTTCGACGCATCTGTCAAGAATGCAGACGGACAGTCTCAAAAGTTCAGCGTGCATTGTAAGAAGAATGTGCGAAGCTTAGCTTGGTCGGTACCATCATAAACCTCGGGCTCACAAACCTTGGCATGATGACCAGGGTTGGGATTGGATCTAGGAGGCTGTTGGCATAATCGATCGACGAGTGCCTTGACAATTTTGTCTGAACTAGAAGTGGAATTAAGAGTCGGATTGGAATTAAGAGTCAGATTGGGATTAGAAACATGAGTGGGGTTTGGATTTGAAACTTAGACAGGGTTTGGATTTGCCTCGTCATCGTCATTATTGTCAATTGGATCTTCTTTGTCATCGTCCTCGCATTCAGGAGGAGCGTTCCCTTCTGACGGGCTAGCTTTGAAAATTAAAGGTTGTTCTGACAGCCGTCGAAGTGAGGAAATCTCCTGCAACTGACTTGGGACTTCTACGATGAAAGGTAAATTGCGAGTGGTAGATCGGGTATTCATGATGGTTGTGATATGCTGTTAAATCCATGTGTCGGCACTTAGCTAGAGGCTTCCGGAAGGGTTTCCAGAGGATTCCGAATGGTTTCTAAAGGGGGTTCGTACTCCAGGGATGGAGGGACTAAAGGTCGTGGGTTTGGGATCGGAATCGGAATGGGGATAGAAAGACGGGAAGCGCCGGGGGTCTTGGAACTGTTCACGGTATAGGGTGGTACGAGTGGTTCGAGGTCACAGGGACTTGGCTTCAACTTATGTGTTGTGCCCTCCTCAATCGTCTGTCCCTAATTTCGGAAAGTCAGAAAGTTTACCGGAACTTAATTGGAAACTATGACGCAGAATTAAGTCGATATTTGTACTGGTGAATAGTCCAGTCGACTGGTGACTTATATACATGTATCTAGTCTTGTACTATCTTTTGCCGAGCAAAGACAAGGGGGGGAAGAGAGTACAAGGGGCAATATAAAACAAAGAACAAGGGAGTGAGGTATGCAATGATCCTGCGCGTCGTCTATCAAAGGAGCGGAACCTTGACTTCGGAATCTTCGGAGGTTCGGAAACACGGAACCTCGGAATGATGCATCAGAATATCGGAAATCGGTTATTCAGACTTTGAGCGATCGAAAAGGTCCCGGAAACGGTGCGGGTGGTTGTGGGGTTTAATGTGGGTTTATTTGGTGGCATAGGCCATAACATATGCGAAGATGATATGTGAAAAGAGGTGCAATCAGGTGTAGAAGTCAGATAATACTGTTACGATGTGAATGAATGACGTAATCATAATTATATGTAAAATCTCCCAAAGGTGAAACAATGGCAAGGTTCAGGGCAGGGTAAGGCTTCAACTTATATGTTGTGCCCACCAGATCGCACTGGCCCTAATTTCGGAAAAGCGAGACAGAGAATTAGATAGTAGAGAATCAAGGTTGATTATCTGACTGAGGACTGAACTATTAAAGTACAAGATCTTTATACTACTTTCAAATCTACTAGGAGTCGAATAGATTCCTATAATAGAATGAGAAAGCCGAGGATCGTGAAAAGCGAGAACGGAAATACTACGCCCCAAATAATGATCTCCTCCATAACATTGGGGAGTGACATGTCACTCCAATTCCCAATGGAGTTACCCTAAGGAACATAATAGCAGATCAAATATAAGAGACTGAACGGAATTGTAAATAAATGAAAGTGGAGTGGAATGTAAATGAAAGGATATTAAACGTAAATGAAGATGGAATGGAATAGCGAGCATATGGAGTGTGACGTAAATGAATGAATGAATTGACAGGAGCATGTGATGCCAAGACAGATACACGAGGTGCATATAGTCCGTGGGTTGAGGGCGTATAGTTGAATAGCGAGCGAGAGCAGAGTTGGTGTCAAGCTTCGGTTACTGACGGACTTCGGTACTGCCAAAGGGTACTGTCGAAAGGTCGGGCGGACTATGGCCAAGTCCTGCAGGCCAAGAGTAGTGGCCTTGGCTTCAACGTACTTGTGCGTTGCACCCTACTTGCCATGCATGCCACCTATTTGCAACAGACAGATACTCGGGGGGATGCTGATGATGCCGGCCTGAGTTGAGGACTTAACAGAGGAGAAGAAGGTAGAAGGGCCT
>QLPI01032662.1:0-14526 GCA_003314275.1 Chroogomphus rutilus
TCTTATTAGACTTCCTCTTTCTGTAACCTATTGCGACTTGAGTTGCTTTAATTATCCCTTCATAAAATGTTCATGATGACATGGATATCATTTTTGAGCCAGGTGTACGGGACATCTCCCGTTAACAACTAATACGTGTAAAGCGTCAAACGTGTATTCTGATAAAAACATAATCCAGACGTACTTGGAGAGCAGTGCTCGCCAAAGCGTAGACATCCGTTGTCTTTGTAACTTGTGGATTACTGTCGAGTACCAGCTCAGGAGCGCTCCAGCGGATGGAGAATGAGAGAGTAGATTGTGTGAGTCCGGAAGGACCAACTGCATCAATCAGGCGAGACGAACCGAAATCAATCAGCTTGCAATGGCCAGAGTTGTCGACCATAACATTAGCCTACAGCGGCTTAACTATACATGACTGGGGTTCACGTGAAGAGATGCACTCACGGCTTTCAGATCTCCATGAACAATTCCTAGGTCATGCAAATACTTCACACCCAATGTGATCTCCCAAATCTGTATATTGAATCAATATAATGAATGACCAACATTGTAATCGAATATTGACAGACCAATTTCATTGGGTTTGCATGAGGATAGTTTCGAAGATAGTTATCCGCACTGCCGTTGGGATACCATTCGGAGACTATGCTAGGCGTGCCATCGGAGTGATGAATAACACCATGAAAGACGGCAATGCTTTCATGGTCGAGAAGTGACCAGATCTGGGCTTCACGTTGCAGATGCTATGAAAAAAAAACAATAGTTGAAAATCAGTGAAATCATCCTGGAGATGATCACGCACTTTTGAAAATGCATGTCTCGCAGTACCTCTAAACCGACGTAATATTTTGAGAGCAACCTGAGATGGAGCGTCAATTCACTGCTGTCTGACATGTGGAATATACATAATTGTTACCAGTTCACGTGAAGGAGCTTTGTTACTTTTTAGATCCATGACTCCTCTCCAGACGTTGGAATATCTTCCATGCGCCACAGGAAATTCATCTAACAAATCAACGACGGGTCTGTTCGTTTCGTCCTCAGTTTCTCGACAGCCACCAGGAGGTTTCAAGGGAAATAGTTTCGAACCGGGATGGAGCGGGTAAGGTCCGGTCGAGGCGTGCTGGAGGGTGAAGCATGTTGTTGGTGGAAGGACGATATACGCCTCACCGTCAGAGGGGAAGATTCCTGGGACCTAAGAAGCTTGCCTGTGGGGAAAAGGACAAGCCATTCCATGTATTATAAATTTAACACTAAAGAACCCATTAGTCCCCGAATTCAATGAACCCCTTGAGTCCCCGAACTCAAATTCCCCGAATTCCAGGAACCGCTTGGTATGCAACCTGTTTAAAACCCCGAAGCGGAGGCCGGCTAGGGGCAAAGCACCACTCACATTTGAAACTCCGAATCAACGATATCTGCTGCATCTGTATGTCACACATCCACCCAGCATTGCATCTATCTTCCGTGTTTGAGACTCAGATTCGTGCTAAACGCCTCCACTCTTCATTCGTCAATTTTCCTTCCGCGCATCCATGAAACAACATTTTCACTTATAGTTTCCGTGTGTTCAATCAGACCATCATTCCCCCATCCTCCGATATGAGTCTTCCAAAGAGCTCTCACATAGTTCACATTTTAGGGCGTCGGGGTCACAGGCGGTGCTTGGCTCAAAGGTGAGCACCGCCAACAGCACTGTGTTGCGTAGTCGGCCTTTCGTCACATCTCTGCTATCTAACAAATTTAGACCTGAAATTCCCAGTACATGCTTGGTCTTCTCTTCCTTGAACGGTATTCGCGCGACCTTAAGGCGTGCACCCTGACTCCGAGCCCTGTGCATGTGCCTGTCTGATCTAACTTGTGATCTAACATGCTTCAGTTGGTGTTCCGAGTTAGAAATCAGGAAGACACCAACTTGAAGGTGGCTTTCTGGCAACACCTGCCCCGGTGTCGTTAAGTTCTTCTTACAGTGTCTATGCTGCATGCTGCATCCACAAACACCGCACTCACTTGTATCATCGGCTTATTCGAGTAACCTGGTTCCATGACATTATCTCCGTGTGACTGCAGCGGTATAGCACCCATTTTATTTTCGGATTTGTTCCAAACGCTTCCACTCTTTCTTCGCTCATCAATTCTCCTCCCCCGCATCCTGCTAGTTGCCATATGAGCCAACATACTTCTAGTTGCCATGATCTTCAACCATAACCCTAAATTATTGACCCTCTGATATGACTCTTGAGCTGAAATCCCTGTGCAAATTTCTAGATGAGCACATATCTATTGGTTTCATCCAGCCTTCATACTCCCCTGGAGGTGTGCCAGTCCTCTTTGCCTGGAAAAAGGACAGCTCTCTTTAATTATGTGTCAATTTTAGAGGGTTCAATAAAATCACAAAGAAAGACTGGGTTGTTAGATGTTTATTGGTGGACTTCCTTATTGTTCCTTTTATGTGTTTTCTCTTTTTCTTGTCATGACTTGACCTGTTTCCTATTCTGTTAGTCTTTTCTCATTGTTACTCATCATCTGCTAAACACATCAGTGAAGTCATGTGTTAAGTACACATTACCAAGGATCGGTTCACTTGGCAGTACCGACCGAATGCCAAATGTCTAATTCCACATACAGGTGACCAAGTCATTACAAGTCACTTAACTTTAAGTACATCAGTCTCGGCTTGGTACATTCATCATTCACATCCTCTTTTATTCAACATCCATAATTCCCAACCCATTTATTCTTTTATCCCTGACCTGTTTTACCTTGGGACATATCCATTGTTTTATTGTCAGTCATGACCCTATTGTTTTATGTTTGGTCACATTCTATTGTCTTATTTTCAGTCATGTTCTTATTGTATTATGCTCACTCATGCTTCATTTTCCTATTTTCAGTCATACTCTATTGGTGTATTTTTGGTTATTCTCCACATGCTTTCCATACCTTATCACCTTTTTCATACCTTATGCCACCCTGTTCTACATCCAGTTCTTAACCTATATAAGTAGTGTATGGATGTCGATAGTTCCTCATTCTGAATATCAACTTGGAATATGTCTCTTGCCTTCCCTTATCCTCCCATCTGAAGTCCTTACTCAGGCCAACACTCTCAGCACTCTCCTGAGTTATCAGTGGCACACACGGAAAATAGGACGCAATGCATGAGTACATTAAAGCAAAAGCCACCCTGATTGGTCTACTGGACTTGGATGATCCCCTGCCAGCATCATGAAATCAGTACTTTTTCATTAGTACTCAGCCCACACAATGTTAGCATTTTTGGTGCCTGACAGTATATTCAGAATCAAACTGTTTTCTGTGTTACACTTCTTATATTATGCCCCCATGAACTAGATCTTCGACCCACGCTGAAGACAGCTGGCTTACCCCCACAGTAATACAATGAAGGGAATGTGGTGCCTCCAGCACTCCACTCCTCTGTATTGGTTACATTTTGCCACTGCCAATCGAGCTACGACATCTCACCTCCCCCTTCAAGCAGCATTCATGCATCGAAGAGGTGGTCGATGATGACATCGAGTATGTAGACGATGACAACAGCAACCAAGAACTCCATTCAGTAGAGGGAAAACTTGGTTTGGTACACTCCCATGAGGGTACCAAGGCCGAGGGACAGCCTTAGCAAGATCGACAGGCAAACATGCCTGAACCCCCTCACACCCCTATAGCCACACCTCCTCAACCCATGGCTGCACCTCTGCAAGCCAGGCAAGCTCCCTGAGCCAGGCAAGCCCTGCAGGCTGGGCAAGCTCTACAAGCTGGGCCTGGCCAACAACAATGACCTTTTAAATGTGATCCTCAAACTCGGCAGAATGGCCCAGCAACATCACCAGGACAGGCAAGCTGCCAGGATTTGTGAGCCAGAACTCTTTAATGGGACCGACCTGAAAAAACTAAAAGGTTTTATTTTTCTTTGTAGGATGAACTTTCGAATATGGCCCAATTCATTTCCTGATGATAGGCAGAAGATCAATGATATGGTCTCCTATCTGAAAGGAATGGCTTTGGAATGCTTCAAGCCTTACCTGACCAGCAACCCCAACATGAAACCTCATTGGATGAGTGACTTAGATTAAATTTGGCTCATGGGATGAACAAGCCAATGCCAAGCTCACCCTCAAGAAGCTGACTAAGCAGGATAACCATAAGGGAACCAGGTTCTTTGTAGAATTTTACAGGCTCTCAGCTCTTGTTGATTACAATGACAATGCCCTCCTTTGCAAGGTGTATATGGCTCTACTGAAACACATCAAAGACAGCCTCATCCACTTTGACAAACCTGCACTCTTGACAACCTACAAAATCCCATTCAAAGGATCGACATGAGGTATTGGGAAAGGAAAGTGGAACAGGCTCAGAAGGGTAGTAGTGAGCCAAAGAAAGACTCAAAATCGGACAAGTCTGGCAACAGGTCCACCTCAGACAATCACCAGCAAGGTAACAATAATGACAACAATGGCAGCAAGGACAACTCAAACCAATCAAAGGGCAAGGATAATAAAAATCCTCAGCCAAACCAAGCCAAATATGCTAAGAACCTCAGCAGGGATGACAAGCTCTTCCCAAAGGAATGACAGAGATGTATCGATAATAACTTGTGTCTTCTTTGTGCTGCCAGTGATCACAAAGTTGCAGACTGCCCCAAATCCACCAAGGCCCACGTGACTACCACTATGACCCTCAAGGTGACTGATAAGTCAAACACCAAAGCTGAAGAATCAGCTGAGGTGACTAAGTCAAAATTAGTCACCAACCCATTGGCCTCTAAGCATACCAAGAGTTGGATTGACCCAGCAAGTGCCAGTAGTGAGGTTAAAATTAATGCTTCTGTTCTCTTTTAAATCCCAATCCTTTAATAATTCTTCTATTTTCTGATTTGGTGCCAAACTCCCTGGTAATCCATCTCTCATGCTTGATTGGTTCAGGTTCTATTCATAGCTTTATTAAATCTTCTCTAGGGTCTTCTAGTAGCTGGGGTGACTGGCAACTTTGGAGTCATGCTGTTGGGATACAATCCTTCATCAGAGGTCCTTTGCATCAGGGACATATACTTTTCCTCAGAATGTCAACAGGCTGTTGGTCTCAGACCACTCAGCTGAGACAAGGGACTTTCCCCTAGCTTCTCATAGTTTTTGAACTGCTTCTACCACCTCATCCTCTAACACCTCCTCATTAAATGCCTTCCTCAGATCTCAGGTGATTTCATCCTTTGAGGGCCCACATGGTGAACAGTTTGGGATGCAATAGGACTAGATCACTGTTATCGCCTGCTCTAGAGCTATAGTCTGGTTGTCATGATAGGGTATCAAATTTCCCCATTGTGACCCCTGGTCAGTGTCATAGGTGTCAGAGGACAGCCCTCTCCGAAGCCTGACCCAAGTCCGAAGTCCTATCTCAGACTCTGCCCAAACTCTGAGGCTAAGAGACCCAAGCCAAAGGACCACCAAGCAGGAACTTAGAATGAGCCTAGCACGGGTAACTAGGCTCTGGGATAGACACCAGAGATGTGGACTTGATACTAAAGAACTGGCTCTATTGACTCCAAGTGAATAGATGTGTAAACTAGCACACAGACCATTTACATAAAGGGTATATAAGGGAGGCTCACTAGTAGTGGAATCCTTAGACTTTCCTCTTTGGATTTCCCCTACTTAGTTCGCCTCCAAGACACCTCTAGAGGCTGCAAGAGGGTTGCCCTTACACTAGGAAAGTCTCTTCACCAAGGATCGAGAGCCATGCTGCAGCACAGTCATAGGTGGTTTCAGACTCAATGGAAGCGACTCGGAGAGTACCAACACCTGCACGTACCTGACACCAGACTCCCCCTCCTCTATAGCTATCGCCACAGATATCCCCACTAGTCTCACCTTCGGCATAGATGCCGAGGAACGATTGTGGAGGTTAGAGCAAGAATTGGCAGAAAACCAAATGGCAAATGCCGCAATAAGCGAAGCCCTTAGGGCAATCATGCCCAAACTAAACAACCCCAAGCATCAGGGGTTAAACCCCAAAAATTTAGAGGATGACCCAACACCAAGCACCCATTTTTCAGACCCTCGGAACATCACCATCTCACAAGGAAACTCCAGAGTCAGGCCCGCACCTCCGTCTGACTTCAATGGAAACAGAGAAAGGGGAGGGCCTTCCTCAACTCCTGTAACATTTACTTTGTAATTTGTGGATATCAATTCCCTAACAGCCAGGCTCGGATACACTGGGCTCTCTCCTACTTCAAGTCTGATAGAGCGGCCTGCTTTGCAAACAAAATACTCTGAAGTGAGAGGAGCGGACATCCCCACTACTTGAACTGGAGAGCCTTTGAATCAGACTTCGTACAAAATTTCTGCCCAAAGAATGAGCGACTCTCCACTCTCACATGATTAGAAGGAACCGGCTGGTATCAAGGCAAAGACTCTGTAGAAGAATACATTGACCAATTCATAGAATTGGTGGACCTTGCGGAATACCACGATGACAAGATGATCATAATCAAGTTCCGCCGAGTCCTCGAACCAGGGATACAGAAAAAAGCTACCCTCTTGGGAAGTGGGACCCTGAGCTTTGATGATCCTAAGGGATGGTATAAGGTGGCATGAAGGGTTGACTGGGACCAAGAAGCCAACAAAGCATTCACGGAGGCTCATCACAGCCAACTTTGGACTTCTGTGTTATGATTTCCCCACTCCTCCTCTTTCTATTACTTGTTATTGGACTCTGCTGCTCTGCCAGACTATATGTATAGTTCTTAGGTAATTAGTTAAAGCTCAGTCTTGAGCTGGTCAATACACCAACAAGTATCATTGCTTATTTCCCTCTTCTGTTCTCCAGTATTGAAGCTCTTGTTGTTGCTGACATTCTGCCTGCTTGAACAGTGTGGCCCCCAAACTGGTTCTTGAAGCTCCGAGGATGCCAGAATTACCCCCTTGCTTCCCAGAACCACCCTGAAGAACCCCAGCACCATCACCGGTTGCACTGAAAGAAGCTCTGACCCCAATGTAGGTGGACTGGACCCAAGCTAAGGGCTCCACCCTAGGAGTTTGCTACCAATGCCCAAAACCTGGGCACTATGCATGGGACTGCCCATTGTCCTTTGACATCCGAACTATGAGTACAGAAGAAAAACTGGAGTTACTTCCAGAACTTCTGAACCTTTCAGGGACGTCAGCAGTAGCACCAACGGAAGTACCAAAAAACCCAGAGGTAGCAGAAGGGTGGGAAGAGAGAGAGGAAGAAGAGGATTTTGGGGCCGGCAGTGGGTGAATCATGTGCCCCCGCTGCCTGTACATAATAGGTTCTTGTGTCTGGAAGAAGAAAGTGATGTAATCATTGCACATTCCCTTCCAGAAGAGCAGCCATCTAAAGATGCACAAACATCAGAGGCTCCACCAAAGCAATCTCAGATATGGCTCCAAAAATGGGAGAAGCAATTTCCAAGGAAGTATGTGGTCGCCACCACCCCAAGTCCGAAATCCCTGGTTATCAAGGTGGAGATCCAAATGACAGACACAGCAGAGGTCAAGTTGGGACCTGCTCTTGTGGATTGTGGGGCCACCGGACAGTTCATGGACAGAGGCTATGTAGAGCAACACCATCTCACCACTCAGAAGCTGCAGAGACCTATCCCGGTTTACAATGTGGACAGGTCACCAAACGAGGCTAGAGCCATCAGAGAAGTCATTGATGTGATCCTCTGAGTAGATGGACACATGGAGCATACCACATTCACAGTCACCAGCTTAGGAAAACAGGACCTTATCCTGGGGTTTACCTGGCTGGAAGAGCATAACCCCAAGATTGACTGGCAGACTCAGACTGTTAGCATGAGCCAATGTCTGGCAAAATGTCACACCTGCCGAGCCAAGGTGTGAGACAAACAAAGGAAGGAGCAGGTGTTGAAGAGACAGATATGTGAATGTTGGACCGGCCTGTTTCTGAAGCTCCTAGAAGAAGGAGGTCTGGAGGAAGGGAGTGTGTAGGCAAATGGAGGGAGTGAGGAAGAGAAAGATCCATTGGATGAACTGGAGCCTGGGGACAGGGTGATGCATGTGATTCACCAACCGAAGGAGAGCATGTCCAAGCTGCACAAACCACCTCACAGAGGTTGACGGAGGCCCATTACAAGAATGTCCAAATAGAGGCGGAGATTCTGGAGTATCTCCGAGAATTTGAAAGTGTCTTTGCCAAGGAATCCTTCAACAAGCTCCCAGATAGGAAGATCTGGGATCATGCCATTTAGCTAGACCTGGAGGCCAGTCTGGCTAACTGCAAAGTGTATCCCATGTCCCCGATAGAGCAAGCTGAGCTAGATGCCTTCATTCAAGAAAACCTTTGGACTGGGCACATCCGACCTTCCACATCTCCAATTGCATCCCTAGTCTTCTTCATTAAAAAGAAGGACAGATCCCTCCAGCTCATTCAGGACTACCGAAAGTTGAACACAATGACTGTGAAGAACCGATACCCACTCCCCCTCATTCTGGAGCTGGTGAATCAGCTCAGGGGAGCTAAGTACTTCAAAAAGCTAGATGTCCGGTGGGGATACAACAACATCCAAATAAAGGAAGGGGACAAGTAGAAAGCAGCCTTTTAGACAAACCGAGGACTGTTTGAGCAACTAGTAATGTTCTTCAGACTGACAAACAGTCCTGCCACCTTTCAGATGATGATGAATGATATTTTCCAAGACCTCATCTTAGAAGGACTCATCTGCATATACATCGATGATATCCTCATCTATTCTCGGACCTTGACCGAACACCGAAGGGTCACATGCCAGGTGTTAGAATATCTCCGAGAACAAAAACTCTATCTTTGGAAGGAGAAGTGCAAGTTTGAAAGGACGCAGATCGAGTATCTAGGACTCATTATATCTGAAGGAAGGGTATAAATGGACCCCATCAAGGTCTGAGGAGTGACAGAGTGGCCGACTCTGGAGAACCAAAAAGAGGTCCAGTCATTCCTCAGATTTGCCAATTTCTACCGACACTTCATCAAGGACTTCTCCCTTCATGCCTGACTGCTCTTTGAACTCACAAAGAAAGGGGAACAGTGGAGATGGGGGGAGAAGGAAGAGGAGGCACTCCAGAAGATCAAGGAACTTATCAACTCAGCACCAATACTAATGTTCCCGGACAACTCCCAGATATACCAAGTGGAAGCAGATGCCTCGGACTTTGCCATGGGGGCCACCATCTCACAACAGTCCCCAGAAGATGGGATGTGGCACCCAATCGCCTTCTTCTCCAAAAGCCTGAGCCCGGTGGGAAGAAACTATGAAATCCATGACAAGGAGATGCTGACCATCATCCAAGCTCTGGAGGAATGGTGGCACTTCCTAGAGGGGATACAGCTCCAGTTTGAGGTCTGGACAGACCATAAAAATCTGGAGTATTTCAGAACTTCCAAGAAGATAAACTGAAGGCAAGCCCAATGGTCCCTCTTCCTATCCCACTTCAACTTCGTGCTCCACCACTGACTGGGATAAAGTATGGGAAAGGTAGATGCACTCTCCAGAAGATCAGACCATGGATATGGATCAGAGGACAATGAGAATATGGTCCTCCTCTGACTGGAGCTGTTCACAACCAGGGCTCTGGAAGGAATCACGGCAGTTGGGGAGGAAAGGGATGTCCTCCTGGACATATGAACAAAGCTTCGGACCTTGGGCCCAGAAGACCCAGTAGCCAAGGCTATCATGGAGCTCCGGTGAGGGCATACCAAATCCATACGATCTTCCAAATGGACAGAATGAGACGGCCTCCTCCAGTTCCAAGGGAAAATCTATTTCCCAAACAATCCAGACCTCTGGAGGCACATCGTTTCTCAGCACCATGATACATGGGTGGCTGGGCATGCAGGGAGGTGGAAAATGCTAGAGTTGATCTCCAGGAATTACTGGGTGGCCCCAGATGTCACAATATGTAGGACAGTATGTAAAAACCTGCGACTCCTGCCTATGGACCAAAATCAGGAGGCAGCCCCCGATAGGAGAGTTGGAACTGCTCCCCATCCCCGAAGTTTGGTGGGACACTATCAGAATAGACTTCATAGTGGAGCTGCCAGATGCCCATGGATACAACATGGTCATGAACGTAGTTGACTCAGTAAGCAAAAGAGCCCACTTCCTCCTCACAAATACTACCATCATGGCATTGGGGGCTGCATGACTCTATCTGACACACATGTGGAAGCTGCATGGACTCCCAAACAGGTGGTCTCTGACAGAGGCCCTCAATTCATCTCGGAGTTCACCCGTGAACTCTACCGGCTCCTGGGGATCAAACTTATAACAACAACAGTCTACCACCTGCAGGGAGACGGTCAGATGGAATGTGTCAACCAAGAGTTGGAGCAGTACCTCCATGTCTTTATCAACGAGCGACAGGATGACTGGGATGAACCCCTGCCGATGGCAGAATTCCAGTACAATAATCATGCACACTCTGCCACGCAGCAAACCCCCTTCATGTTAGATGTGGGATGACACCCGTGGATGGGTTTTGAACCACAACAACCAAAGTCACAAACAGAAACAGTGAATGAGTTCAGAGACCGAATGGAACAGTCACTAGAGGAAGTGAAGTTGGCACTGGCAAAGGCAAAGGATGATATGGCACAATATTACAACCAATGCCAAACCCCAGTGCTGAAGTACCAAGCAGGAGACTGAGTGTACCTAGATACCTTGGACATCCGAACAAAATGGCCCTCACAGAAACTAAGCCACTGATACTTGGGAACTTACACCATTCAACGAAAAGTGGGGAGACATACCTACAGACTCTGACTTCCACAATCCCTATCCCGGCTCCACTCCATCTTCAATGTGGTCAAGCTCCTCCCAGCCCCCAAAGATCTGATTCCAGGTCGGAAGTCAGAACCACCTCCACCACAAGAATTACTAGATGGAGAGGAGCATTATGAGGTAGAAAAAGTGTTGGACAGTTGCTTGATGTGAGGGGGGCTCTACTTTTTATTCAAGTGGCAGGGGTATGGATATGAGGAAAATACATGGGTGAAGGAAGAGGACATGAATGCACCTGCTAAAATACAAGAGTTCTACCTGCAACACCCAGGAGCACCTTGGAGAATCTGAACAACAGCCTTCAAATCCCTATTGTTCTGTGCAACGAGGATGCAGCACTCTAGCAGGGGGGTGATGTCAGGGGATGACCCTCTCCGAAGCCTGACCCAAGTCCGAAGTCCTATCTTGGACTCTGCCCAAACTCCAAGGCTAAGAGACCCAAGTCCAAAGGACCACCGAGTAGGAACTCGGAATGAGCCTAGCATGGGTAACTAGGCTCTGGGATAGACACCAGAGACATGGACTTGATACCAAAGAACTGGCTCTATTGACTCCAAGTAAATAAATGTGTAAGCTAGTGCACAGACCATTTACATAAAGGGTATATAATGGAGGCTCACTAGTAGTGGAATCCTTAGACTTTCCTCTTTAAATTTCCCCTACTTAGGTAAGAGCTCCACATGTAAATTAAATAATCATATATATAAAGCTTTGGATTTCCCCTACTTAGTTCACCTCCGATACACCTCCAGAGGCTGCAAGAGGGTTACCCTTACAATAGGTCAAAGTCAAAGCATGAGAGGTAAAGCTGTCATGACCTTACTGAAGACAATTTCTGCTCAGAGCACAAGGACAAGATTTCCTTTTTCAGAAAATCCCACTCATTACACATGGTTGTGCCTCCATTCTCAGATAAGCCCATTCATCTGTATATCCTCAAATATTAAACCTCTATTGCCAATCCCCAGTCCTCCAATCAGAGACCATGCCCTCCAACCGGACATCATGCCCACCATTCACTGGTCAAAACTTTGCTTTTAATTTCCATTCCCTTATCTTGCCAATCAACTCAACTCCACTCACCCTTTCCTGAAACAGAAGCACATCAAGATCCCATTCAGATCCTGCAGCGGCTTGGTTACAAAGTTCGCTCAGCCCCTTGTACTTTCATTCCCTTGTTCTTTTGATCGGAGATCTTCTCCCCATTTGCAATTCCCCTTGTTCTCGGTTGCTAAGCTCTACTGGAACTTAAAATATGTACTAGTATATAATACACATATAAAGTAGAAGTTCAGTAGTCTGAATATTGACTTAGAATTTGACCAAGGCAATCCTTGCTCAGTTTCCAAGCTTCTGCTCAAAGGTTTCCACAACCTTGCTCCACTCTGAACCTCTGTCCAAAGTTAGGGATACAACAAGATCTGGAAGGTGCAGCACATAAGCTGAAGCCAAGCCCTACTCTGAATCTCTGTGAAGTTTCAACCTCAATGAGATATCACTTAAGGACCTTGCTGCTCGTGCTCTTAACAAAAGCAACCAGTGAGCTTGCCATTGGTTCCACCTCTTCAAAGTTCAGAAGTACTCCAAGTTCTTGTGGTTGGTCCAGATTTCAATATGGTGCTTCACACCCTTGAGGAAATGCCTCCATTCTTCCACTGCCCAAATGATTGAGCATCTCCTTATTGTGGATCTTGTAATTCCTCTCTACTGGCTCTTTGAATAGAACACAATTGGCAATTGGGTGCCACTTGCCATTCTCTAGCAACTGCTGCAAAAGGACTGCTCTGGTGGTGAAATTCATCCAGTTCTCACTGTTCACTTGGGGACAGGGGGTATGTCAGGGGATGACCCTCTCTGAAGCCTGAAACAAGTACAAGGTCCTACCTCAGACTCCACCCAAACTCCGAGGATGAAAGACCAGAATCCAAAAGACCACCAAGCAGGAAACAGGAATGATCTTAAAAACACGGTGACTAGAGCCCAGAATGAGCACCCAAGCTTTGGACTTTGTACCAGAAGCTTGGCTCTAAAAACTCCGATGTATTGATTTGTAAGCTAGTGCACAGACCACTTACATAAAGGGTATAAAAAGGGTTCACCAGCAGCAGGATCCTTAGACTTTCCTCTTTGGATTCCCCCTGCTTAGGTGAGAGCCCCACATGTATTTAGGTAGTAGTTATAATTAAAACTTTGGATTCCCCCTGCTTAGTTTCCCTGTGAGATACCTCCAGCAGACACCGAAGGGTTGCCCTTACAGGGTAAACCTTGCATGCCAAAAGCTTTGCCCTGGGTTCTAGTTCTATCATGTGGTCCCACATCCTCAGTTTGGGGAGGGAGTTGAAGGGCTCTTTCTCGAGGAGGTCACTGAAGTCCTGGAGGTAGGGTGGGATCATCACTTTCTCCTTTGTGGGCATACTTTGGAGGGCTCACTTGGCTAGCTGCTGCACCATAGTTGTTGTGGTGATGGTTGAGATGGGAACATTCAGTGAGGCCACAGTTGCAAATAGGCGATCACCTGGTTCAAGAAAGGGTTCGCTGTCATCACCCCCTTTGGTACCTTTGGGATCATCATCCATCATATGTGGCAAGGGGCTAGTTTGAATCACCATTTCCTCTTGGTGTTCCTTTTGCAGCTTATTCACCTACATATATATGATCAAAAAGGCATTTCACACACTCCACAATTACAGTAATATATTTGTTACAATATTTCACATCACTCCCACATCCTCCAGCCTTTTAATCAATAAAGTCATGCTCTGTGAGGTTCATTATTAGGATTGAAATGGAGCAGGTAACTTCTTCCCGGGTCTTGGGAATCTTTTGGACTTCTGCAAGATATAGCAGTGCTGTAGCGAGGTTATCGTACGTAATTTTCAAGCAGTCCTTTGTAATACAGTTCCAGGACGTGCAGAGGTGATGAGGATGGCGACAGTCCTTTGGTGGTAGCTAAAGCTGATATCGCCGGCATTTTTCTGTGCGTTGGTTGGATGCTGTAGATTGGAGGAAGGTGTTCTGTGGGATTATCTTTGATAGTAACGGTTGTAGGAAATCGATTTGGTAAGGTAGTTTTTGGAGTGTGGGAAAGTTGAACGGTGTGGTAAAGAACAAGCGGAGTTCTGTATCATAGCTGGTAACATAATGATGTGTGTCAACCTTCCTCCGGACTCTGGTATTGGACTCTGGTATTCCCTGTTTCCACTGGCAGCAGCACCATGATCTGATTCGCGCGAGCCCACACGCATGACTCCGAGAGTTCTCTGCAGCCAGGAATGAAGACAATACATGCCATGTGTCTATCAACGTGGGAGACCTCGAGAGAGAACAGGACTGCAGATATTTCGATATAATACACAAAATTCCCACATGGATAGAACGCAGAAACACGTGCTAAGATCGTAGAAATACTGGGACGGAGGGGTGCCTCGGCCCAACAATCCTCTAACAGATCCCAAAGTGAGTTTAGATTCTTAATAGGAAATCTCAATGGTGTTGACGGTCTCTGAGGTGGTGATTTGTTTAAAATGTTCATGATGACATGGATATCATTTTTGAGCCAGGTGTAAGGGACATCTCCCGTTAACAACTAACACGTGTAAAAGCATCAAACGTGTATTCTGATAAAAACATAATCCAGACGTACAGTAGCGGACACTCAAAGTCCGCTTATTTTGGTGACCCATTTCTAAAGCTCCGGAATT
>QLPI01032668.1:0-11160 GCA_003314275.1 Chroogomphus rutilus
TGCGGTGGGGTGCCTGTTGTATTTATTTTGGAGGGACAGGGTTTCATTGGTTTGTTTTGTTGTTCTTGCCTTATTGTACTTGTCGGTAGTATATATATAGCATTAACAATTAGATTATACAACTGCGAAATTGGGAAAGTACATCTCTCATGAAAAATTATCAAGACGGCTCCATGGCTTGAATTTCAGCACAAACTGAGAAGTGTTATGATCTTTTGGGCGGGCTTCCAGCTGGAGGGACAGGGTGGCAAATTCCGGTCCACCACCACATGCTTGTAAACTTTCCTATCGCTCATTTTGGCGAAGGGTGGTTGGGACGTCATTATCTACGAAACAGATGAGAATGCAAGAATGTTTAAGATCTTAACACCCACCTCAATTACCGTATGTGCAAATGCATACACGTCGCTCATCGATGTTCTTGGCGACTTCTCAGTCAAAAGGTCCGGCGCCGACCACCGAAGGGAGGGAGGGAATCGGGGATGCGGGGTGCCCGGTCGCCTGAGCGTAGCCGTCCGTCATGACTTGTGAGAGACTCAAGTTAGCCAGCTTGGGAATCCCATCATTAGCCTAGAAAGATGGGTGTGAATGTGAGTGACTACATGCAAAGACCTGTTGGGAGACTAACACATTTTATGGCGCCATGCACAATGCCTTCTTGAGGAAGGTACGTGACACCATTAGCAATCTCACAAACCTTGATGGTTCAACATTTATCAAAATAAAGATAGAGTGGATAGGCATTTGTATCATCTTCAAGGTATCATCATTTCGACGTCTCCTCCTCATAAACTCAAGGATTGTGCCATCTGTGTAAAGGGGAGACACTATGCCCAAGGTATTGGTGTAGAATGCGATACTGTGAAATTCGGAAATGTTTCTATGGAGAAGCTGTTGCCTGATGTCTTGTTTTCCCTTCTTAAGACGCTGTGAACAAAAGCAATAGTGAATCCGCAAAACGAGTGTTCATGATGTCTTACATCTAATATCATCTTCATCCTGAACATTTCGCAGTGTTTCACGATTTTCACCCACAAGGTACCCTATATCAAACTGTAAATAGCTGGTCATGTTATGTTAGAACACTACTCAAGGTGGGCTGGGCTTCCCATATCTCCTCAAAGTAATCTTCCCCTCCGTGGTGCAGGTAGACCTGATGAAACAAGCAGATTGGGCCAACAATCTGCCTTCGACCATCCAAGATATCTATTTCCGGCCGATGGATTGACAGTCACTCGTCCGACGCATCACTCGGTTCAATTGGTCGAAGGCGGATCGTTGGCCCAATCTGCTTGTTTCATCAGGTCAACCTGCTCCACGGAGGGGAAGATTACTTTGAGGAGATATGGGAAGACATCAGGCAATGGCTTCTCTATAGAAACATTTTTCAAAAATCTATGGCATTGCATTCTAAGCCAATACCTTGGGCATAGTGTCTCCTGTCATATGCATGTGGATGCAGCAGGGGTGTGTGCATAGGGAATGGCACGGGTCACCCACATTTGAGCCATGGGTAACCAGTACCATTCCCTATGTGTGCAGTGGGTGTATGTCATACACATGTGACTTTGTTGAGATGATTATGAATATAGTTGAAGAAAAGAATGAAAGGAGGAAAACTCAGACATAGACACAGGTGGAGGATGTGGTAAAACAAAGCCTTATAGAATACATGCATATGCCCATATGACCAAAGTGTCCACAACATTACATAAACTTGACTAAGCAAGGATATGTCTGATGGGTGCTGGGTGATAGACATATCACCCTCATCTCATTCACTTTCTTGTCCATGAAATTCTTGTATTCAGGGAACACATACAGCAAGGTGTGGTTCCAGGTGTTATTTATTTATTTATTTTTTGACAGAAAATAAGCCACTAAACCTGGGTCAGTCATATAACACCACTGCAGGACTGTATGCATGACCTGCATGATTGGAAGATCATGATGGGCCATCTACCTTTGCTCAAATGTTTCAAGTCGAATTCAACCAAAATTATTGTGAAACCCTCTATGCATCCTAAATCAGTTGATAATATTCTTCGAGATTGCTGAGCAAGTTACCGAGCGAGTGAACAGGTTAACGCGAAGAGCTAGATCAAGCAGACATCGTGTGTAATCAAGGTATAATTTGGCAGAACTCTATGTGATATCTCATTCTTGGATGTCATGCTTCCTTGCTAAATGGCGAAAATGTTTTGAATCTAATTAAAGACCTTTATGGATCTCTCAATCAGTCAGTGGTCAATTGTCACCAAGATTGATGGGTGATTTGCCCGAGCCGGTGAAAAGTTAATGGCGAAGATCTAAGACAAGCAGATGTGGCATGTAATCAAAACTTCTATGTAATTTGCCAGACCTCTCTATATGGAATCCCATTCCTCGACGCTGCCGTAAAAGTCATCTACAAGACGCCTCTGAGCATCTCGGCCCTTTTCAGTCTTCAAGGCAGGCAAGGAAGGGCAAAAAGTGTATTTAATCAGCACAAAGCGTGTAGATAAGCTTAAACTCACAGGTGTATCCGCGATGGCTCTAGAATTCTCAAGAGATTTGCTATTAGTAGGAAAAAAAGAGTCACTTCACACGAACCTGATAACAATGTATTTTCTTCCCCAGATAAGGTCATCCCAGTTCTTGAATTCGGAAGGGTCCTCGTCGCGGTGAGCGTGAAAGAACTCGCGTGAACCTGTAACATAACACCCAGCTTCGAGAGCGATCACAATCCCCGCCTGCGAGACGTTAAGATCGCTCGTGACATGCGTACAGAGCGGAGAGAACTAGACTTACACATACATCCCAAGGCCAACATCCGATCTCCCTAAAAATATTAAGGAATGTTTCCCATCTTGGGGAAACTAGCATAATATGCGCACCAGTAAAGATCGAGGCCACCCTGGGCGACAAAACTATAGTTCAAAGCAGCGCTTCCTATACTCCTGAGGCTATGCGCCATTTTTCCGTTTGGAATTTCTTTTCCGTCGCCAGCTAGTCTCACAAAAGAATCGGACTTGCGCGTGATGACGGAGGAACTTCGATCGGATCCCCATTCTATGCCCAAAAGGGCCTGGGAGAGGGACAAAAGAGGTCTTGGTTTAGCTATGGGGAGCAGAATAGGTTGAGGGGAAGAGGGGAGTAAGAGGAAAGCTCCATGTCCTTTCAACCCATAGTACTACAGAAGGAGTATATCAGACATTATTGAAATCCGAACGAATTATGTTTTGACCATTTGATCTAGAAATGGATTGTATATTACTCCAAGAACGGGTTGCTTCTTGTAAATTAAGCCAAGTGATATGCAGACAAACGGAAAACCGTGCACGAAATTTGTAGTACCATCTAGAATTTCGTGAATACAGATAATATTTTCTGAAACGTTAACTTAACCTATAGGGTCTACGCAGAAAGTGGGTTTGTCTGTGAGTGGAGGACGACTGTCATAGGATTCCTCTCCTATGCTGTAAAAATTCAGAATACGCAACTCAGCAGAGCTCAGTCACCTCACAAATTAAATTGAGGCCAGCTTTTGGCGATTTCATGCTTCACGAGCTCCTCTACCTTTACATCCCATTCAGTAACCAAGTCGACAGAATTCTTTTTCTCATCCACGCTGCCCTCCTGCAGGATTGCTACTGAGCCTCTTCGGATAAGCTCACCAGCTGATCGAGCAAGAGTCTTAGTGAAATCAAGGAGTGCTGTAAAGTCCTGGGGTGTGAGTTCCATACGAATGTGACTAGCTAGTGACAAGGATCATGTGACAAACTATGGAGTCTCAAATTCATTTTACTCTCACCATTGTTTTTTCCCCTTGTATTTTAATTTCTTGCCGAAGATCCTTCGCACGTTGAGATGGTTGCGTGATTGCCTCTGTTGATTCTGAACTCTCACCTAAGCGGCCACCTTCCACCGTCTCCCTTTGAAGGTGGAATATTGATGTTCCTCAGTATATAATGGAGTGATCATATTAGACCCACCACGGATCCCACCGTTCTCCCTTCGTATCCAACATCTCCGTCCGACTATAACACTTAGTCCAAGTGGTCATAACTCATCTAGAGCCACACATGACACCCCAATCCACATTTTCTCTTTTCGCGACCACCGATACGCCCTCCGCATTCTCGCTTTTCGCACATTCACAGGATCCACGCGAAGCGTATGAGAAACACCGAGGGCTTTGGTCTCTCGTGTATGTGTCCTCCGAGCGGTGTAGTAGTCGCCCTGGGTCCAGGACTATGAGAATTCTTGGAGGTTTCAAGAGATTGATGAAAAGACCTGCAGGAGGTGCTTGAATGGCGAATTGAAGTTGCCAGGGTCACGAGAAATCTTCACTCGCATCTCTCTCAGACCCAAGGAGCGGGCTATCATCATACCAGGCGTCTCAACTGCCATTCTTCACGAGCCGCTGTCACCCATAATTATCTTTCCGCAACTGCCCCATCCAGACGGCAGAAATTCAGGAGCACGGACAATATAGAAGCCGCAGTGGTTTCTCCATTAAAGTACTGTCGACGTTGCGGCATTCTGCTGGATCCCAGTATAAAATACACGCTTCCTTAGACAGCTATTACACCTGTACATCATTGTAAAATGTAAACATTGCGTGGAGTATGACATGCCGAATTTCAGACGGCGCCTAACCTCATAGCTCCGACCTTTGTATCTTACCCAGCATGGCTCCCGCTCGTCGTCAAAACTACGCACGCTCGCGCCCCCGATCCCACATTGCCCCCTCTGTTGTACCCACTCCATCATTTCCCACAAAGCAGGACCTCATGTCGCCCGCGTCTCGGTACTTACACAACCTCAAAGTCATTCAGCGGCATGATCCTTCTATTACGTCGCTCTTTGACCAGTTTCCTCACGTCTGTGTCTATCATCACAAGGGCGATGAATGGCAGAAGAAAGGTTGTGAAGGAGCCATGTTTCTCTTCGAGAGGTGAATAGAATCAACTATGAGAATGAAGTGTACGCGGCTGATGGCGTCGGACTTGCAGGCAAGAGGAGCCTAAATATGGGTTCTACATATTGAATCGCAATAACACTGGTGACTATATCCAACGCATGACACCAGAAGACGACGTCGAGTTTGCAAGTGCATATCTCATTTATCGAGCATTCGGCAAAGTCACCTGCAAGTCATACTTTCCAATCACCTTCCTGACATGATGGAGCTAATTTGATCGCAGCGGATACGATTGGGCTCTGGACGATGGTCACTCAAGATAGAGAAGCTATGTCTCAAGTTATGATGCGGTTAGTTTTTTTCTTCAAAGTCTTCCGGAACACTCACCTTTCAGTCCTCTAGGCTACACTCCTACATCAAGCGGAATATTCGATATCCAGATAAATACCGACGCACACCAGCCACGTGGTCGACTACTCCTGCACCAGTACATTCAGAACCTATAATTCTTCCTCACTCTTTAACAATGAACCCGCAACCTCCGTCAACACTCTCTGCTCTTCTTGCGAAGCTCGGAGGTCCCCCGAATGTAACTTTGGATTCACCCCCTCTCAGTCGTTCTGTCTACAGCTCAATTCCTCCTCCCACTGGCATTCCTCTACTCGACTCTATCTTTGCGTCCGCAGCCGATGCTGCAATGCCTGTGGAAACAGCATCACAAGTTCAACCTCTTGATGATGTCCCACTACATTCATTATTTGCTAGTGGCCTGACCGCAAGCAAGTCTTCGTCAACATCATCGTCTTGCGGACCAACACCGACACAACACATTTCAGAGCTTCCAAATTCATCTTCACCTTCACGATCCAAGTCATCATCAAACAATCCACCTTCAGTCCCGGCTTGCCGTAGTACTTTTCCATACCCAGGTGCCTCCGCCCGGAACGGCAGAGAACCAGCGCCATCAACAATGAGACCCTCTTCTTTGGAACCTTCCAAGGGTTCCAAGCCCAATGGCAACAGGTTTCTTAACAGGAGAAGTTATTCTCCTAAGTTTATGTTTATTCCAGACACCACGCAAGAACTTGATGAGGAAGGATGGGAAGAAGAGTTCGTCAACTTTAGCCTTGGTGCAAGTGAAGAGGCTGCCAGTCCTCGGTCTTCCTTGCGCCGACACAGAACCAGAAAGGGTCAAAAGAAGGAGCGGGAGAAACAAGGGAGAGGCCCATCGAACCGAGAGAGTAGTTTACGGGAAGGGGTGCCAAGTACTAATGGTACCAAAGAGCGAACCACAGAGCAGGTCATTGAGTGGCCACTGGTGGATGACCGCAGTTTGAGCTTAGATGAAGAAGATATTGTAGAAGAAAATTCCGTTGGACTCGGTGATGGGCTTCTCAGTGCACTCGCTGCAGTGAGTGAACCGGAGGTCCACCAAGCACCAGTCGTCCCCCCCATGAAAAAGCACAAGGAGCGAGGAAAGGATCGACGAAAACGCAAGCACAGGGAGCATGCAAAGGCGCCTTCTCAAACATCTGAGATGGCGGGCGATGCCAGCTCAAGTGCAAGCTCTCACCCTGTAGAAGTTCGCAGCGCCTTGCTAGATGCTTATGGACAAAGACGGCGCGTGGGGGATTCTATATTGAGTGAACAGGCATTGGCAGCGGAGATAGTAGAAATGATTAATGTAAGTCTCCTTTTCAATTATTGGTATATGGTGGCCTTATGTGCCTTGTAGAATGACCCGAGCTTCGTACGAGAACTGCACCAGCAGTACTTACGCAAGGTTCAACTCTAGGATTCATCTTTGACATGCTGTGATTACGGACATGTGTTTCTCTTGTTTCCACCATATCATGCATCACTCTTCCATCCACTTATCAGGTACTGTAACACCTCGTTCAATTCTCCCTTCTCGGTCTCTGCAGCATAGAGTTCTCAAAGCCCCCGGTCTGCTTCTTCATGTGAATGTGTGTCTTGTCTGTCTCTTTCGTGGGTTTGTTGTGATGTCTCCATTTTAGCTCGTGTTACTTCTCGATGTATTCTAGCAAACCCCATTTTTTGTATGTCTTCTGGACACTGAGCTTAGTAATCTCATGCTGTCGTTAGCTCGGTGAGCGGTGTTTGAAAACTGTGTTACTTTGCCTCCGAGACCCTTCCTGGACGGAACAGACAAATGGCATATAAGAGTATTTGTTTCAGTTGTCTCTCCATTTCCTTCGTTCCCCTCTGCGTCTTCCACACTCTTTTGTGCTTACCACCCACGCTCATTACTCTAAGACCCAAATGTTTTCTCGCAAGCTACTCGTCCAAGCCCTCTTCGGAATTCTTGTCATCATGATTTTCACAGTTCAAGGTCATGCAGCCCCTATTGCGTTTCACGCGCGGAAAGCACCCTCCGAGCTTGCTCCATCTGGTCCACATATGTCGACCGTGAATTCTCCGCTGCTCCCTGGGTACGACCCCAAAGCGTCTTCCAGGCCTGAGGAAACTGCAGTTGACTTTGTCGGATCTGCAAATATGCTTGAGGCCAAGAAATCCATAAGCGACACTCTTGGTAGCAATAATGCTCAGCCCGAGAAGCACTCTCTTATTGTCACCCATACTGCTTTGGTCGTAACTCTGTGCATACTGGCGTCACTTATTCTCTGCGTAGCTCTCTACCTCGTTTACAGGTGCTGTAGGAACCGGAGAAAGACGGTTCCAGTCACGAACGAAGCTCCTTCGACTGAGGAGGCAGATGAGTCGTTCTATGAGAAGGAGGAAGATTCTTCGTGTTCGGAAGACTCGAACCCTAGCCATATTGAGCCTATTCTGGAACAGTGCGTTTATGTCCCCCCTACCCCACAGAATGGAAAGCAGCCTCTTTTCGGCCTCTTTCTTAGCCCCTGCGGCCAGTTATTAGGAGTCCAGGACACGTGGAAACTGGCTGAATCTGGAGATGGCAGTAACGTTAGTATACTGGTTCATGAGTCCCAATATAATTCAAATGGTATGGCTCAGACACCTTTCTTCAGCTGCATTTTCTGACTTACATTACTAAGTCTAACATCGCATAAACATCTACGCAGCTTATATTTTGCCTTCTTCTAACACCATCAGCACTGGACCCTATTTCTTGCGACTTTCCCTTTCCTTTCCCTAATAGCGAGACTGCTGGTCCCGCAAACACGTTTCGATCCATTATAGTCTCATTAATATTTATACCGCCTAATCATCAGCCCATATACCCCTTCCCCGGGCCTCTATTTCAATGACCATCTATTCTACCTACACCATTCACCCGCAGCCTTCGCCAGATATCTCACATCCACAGCAATATCCGATATACCCCTTCGGCCCTGCTATATATACCCATTTATCCAGGGCCTTATGCCATTCAGTTTATCCAAATCCGAAGGCCAAAGTACTTCGGTTTCAGCAGCCTTTGACTCTTGGAAACTTAGCCAACTAGGATGTATTTTTTAATGAGACAAGGCATGATTTAGATAATTTTTTGTGTTCGCAACTGTTAAGAGGCTGAGAATAAACTGTGGCGAATGAGGACAGTAAAGTTTAACATATGAGATGACGTCTCAGGGACAGCTGCGAATGGACAGAGTACAACATAAGATGTAATACAAGGTGCCAATTGGTCGCCGAGGGTTGAGCCTTAGCAGTCAGTCTATCTAATTCCATGCGCGAGACTGACTCGATAGCTCCAAAGAGAAAACAAGAAAACGAATCGAACTGCAAGATCACAAACCACGTCTCGAGACGAAATTCTGCAATTTGGGCTAGGGGATCAGCTGGCGTTGCGGGATGAAGGAGCAATTGTATATCAACTGACTTCCAGATCTGACGAAGTAGCAAGCGCCAAGACGAATTGTCGATCATGATCCGTGACTAATTTAAAGCGAGCACAGTTGAGAAATCAGTCCCCAGGCAATTAGAATAAACTGCACCGAGAGCAAAGATGTTGTTCTTCAAGAAAGCTTCAAGGTCGCCCAAGGGCGTTGATGGTGTTATCAGAGTGTAGTTGCGGGAGGCACCCCGCTCGAATTTTGTCATTGCAACAGAAACAGGATCATTCTAAATTGCCACAGGTGGCGTCTTCAGATCTAGCAAGATAAAATCAAGACTCGAGACTTACAGGATTCACCTTGCCACCCTCCCATTTGGCCTTGAGGGTTGGCACATCAATGTATCCCAGCGGACGGCGTCCCTTTGAACTAAGCACGCTATCCAGAAGCGAGAAGGTTAGCGTCACACCCGAGTGAGCTATGTATCAAAGCATCAAAACGTACGGGATGTGTGTAAAATCCCTGTCATAGGCGAGCTCTATGGCCCTGGCCACTGCCTCGTTCTCTGGAAGCGAAAATGCTGGGGGAAGTTGCAAGTCCTACATTATATATAGTCAGAATCACATAAGGTGTACCAGTCCATGCAATGTACCTCAACGACGGCACCTCGATACTTATCAGCGGGACGGCCAGGAAAGATGGGTAGGAATGTATTTGGTGTCGTTGTTGACTCGAATGAGCTCGCCAGTGGCACTGTCAGTGCAGCCATGGTCCAAGTCTCCTAAGCGCGGGGAATTGCCGACTCTGCCGAATGTAAACCACCATCATGATCATGCCCGTATATTTGTCTCTCACGCATTGCATGCTCCTTGGGGACCGTTCTGATATCGTGCTGAGATTATTGACTCAATTGTGCACGACAGCCGCGTTCATTGATTCACAACGTCCTCGACGGTATGAATTATTCTGGATAATTAGCTTCATGTTGAACACACTCTTCAGGTTACACGTCAAGTTCTCTTTCTTCAATATTAAGATATAGACTAGTTCTACCCGGAAATGCCAACTTTGTCTGAACTACACCCTGTGAACCCCGCCTCCATCTCCAGCGCTGAGAAGGAGACAGAGGCTCCATGGATAGTGCGAAAGCTGGTAGAGGTAAGCTTTCCTGCTTAGTTAACACCCCCCGGCTGTGTCCAGGTCAACAGCTTACTTCTATACGGCCCATAGTCAATCACGGGACGTATTGTCATGTCATCATATGAGTCTCTGAGAGCCGCTGGAACCTCTGTCATTTGTCTTTCGCCTGTGAGTAGTCCTATTCGGACATGAATTCTCCTGAAATATTGACTGTTCACCTTCGGATTACAAACATCCTCCCTTATAGTGGGGAGATTCATCTCCGCTACTCCTGCCATGTATCCGTTTTCGTGATCTTGCTGTACATATGGTCATTGTCGCCACGGGGGGTGCGTCGATCGATGGGATATTGCCGTCTCTCCCCCCTGATTCTGATTTTCGCCCTTGTTTGTGTGGTCATTATAATGCAGGTACAGCTGCGATTGCTGCTCCCGTTATGGGCCCCGTGGGGGATGTTTTAATCTCGAGCTTCGGTGACACCATCTTAGTTGAGCTTGGTCTTCATACGGGCTTCGAGCTCAGTGTCAAAGTATATCTCAACTTGAATATCCTTGACATAAATTTCATAATTTTTTTTTTCCCTTTTGAAAGGCTGCCGATGACCTCCTCATTGCTGACCCCATAAAACATGTCATTCCTAAGAATGATCGCAGGCTTGTTACCACAGCCACCAAGTCACTCACTATTACCCTGAAGTACAAGCATACAATTACTGATGCAGCATTGGGTTTCTTCCGTGCGTCTACGCACGCCGATACCTCGTTATTCTCCAGTGTCAAAGATTACCTTGCCGTACGTATATTTTGTTTCGAATGCGTTGGTCCTATTTCAAAGCTAATTTCAGAAATCATAGATCGAGAAGGTGCATTCGTTTTATCTTCTCATCATAGCTTACCAAATTTCTCAAAGGGTTGGTTTTCACCTTATCTCTTCGCATCGGGACGGAGACCTGTTATTCCGCGTACTATGACTCCAGATGTCGTCTTCTGTCATGGCCCTTTCTTAGGTGGCGATTATAAAATCGGTGAAGCGTGAGCATTAGCCGAATACACTCATCGCGTTGTATCTAATTTCAAAAACTACCCTAAGACTGCTCAGTGAAAGCGCAATTGCAATCACCCTATGCAACACAACATTTCCTTCACCGACTCCAGTTGAACATTCCCCAACTCCAGTTGAACACGCTTCCCGGTCCCACCTTCAACTCCCTTCATTATCGGATGTGATCGCGAAAACTACCTCCAGGTTATCCCGTTCTCGCTCCCCCTCTCCCTCACCTTTGCCTTCAAATCCCCCGTCCACTTCAAATCCCCCGTCCACTTCAAATCCCCCGTC
>QLPI01032701.1:0-15953 GCA_003314275.1 Chroogomphus rutilus
AGTATCATTGCTCATTTCCTTCTTCCGCTCTCCAGTATTGAAGCTCTTGTTGTTGCTGACATAGTCATAATCAACGGTGAAACCGAATTTGAGAAATCCGAGATCCTTGACTCGAAAATCGATAATTGATGTATGGCATGCAAGTTGTTGTACTTAATGCAGTGGGCAGGATACAAAGGCACAGATGAAGAAACTTCATGGCTCCTTGCAACAGAACTCAACCACACTTCAGAACTCATTCAAGACTTTCACAAGTCATATCCATCCAAACCTGGACCATTACCCATTCCATAAGCACCTCGCAATTTCTCTTCCATTCACTCTCGCTCATTCCATTCATTACCCATTCCTCTTCACATTTCAGTTCCTTTCATTCTGTCTACAAGTTAAAAAAAAAAACCCTCAATTCTGATCCACTCATTCCAACCCACAATTCAGCTTCTTCCTTTCATTTTCAAGTTCAACTCTCACTTTCCTTTCCATCATTCCTTATTCCAATTCAACTCTTAAATTCTGAACCATTCAATTCACGTTCAAGTCCAATTCAAAAATTTTTTTTTACAAAACAAAACCACTCCTATTCTACAATCCTAATTCTACCTCTCCATCCTCCAATTCATTGAAGGCACTCTGTGGCTGCCCAGCCCCCATCATCCAATTCTCCCAAGTCCCAGCATATCCTTGGTGGTTCTGGTTCCAACTCCCTACTCTCTGACCTCTGCTGTTGCAACTGCACTCGCAACTCCCTCACCTCACCTTGCAATTCCTCATTAGTCATTTGACTCTCCAACAGTGTGGTCCACAACTTCCTTGCAAAGTTTGTCAACCAACCGCTGTAGTTCTTAAAGCACAAAGGTCAATGCGATGACCGGTGAAGGCACAGGGGGTGCAGGGACTATGACTCTGGGAGGAGGCACAACCGCAGGAGGCAGTGAGGGAGGAGGTGGGGGGGATGGCATGGGCGGTGGTGAAGGTGGCAGAGGGGTTGGTGGAGTTGGTGGAGGTGGTGGTGGAGGAGGAGGTGGCATGGGAGGAACTAGAGAAGGTGACAACACTGTTATCTGTCGTGTCTGTGCCACAGTAGGTGGAGGGGATGACTTGTGAGGAGGGATGGATGGTGGAGGAGGCAGAGGAGAGGATGGATCAGGGAGGAATAGGGGGGTATGCACTCTAGGCTCCAACCTTGGCTTTTTCGAGGGGCCTACCTCATCATTTCCTTCTTCCAGCATACCTTCTCTTGATCTCTTCTTCAACCTCGGATTTCCCTTGTCCTCGGGATTTTGCTCTCTAAACTTTCCCTTACCCTTCCTCTGACTCATACCATGGCCTCTCTCATTGATGTTACATCCCACTCCTCTCTCACCACACCACACACATGCACCCAAGTCCAAGTCGCTGTCCCACTTCCTTAGGCATGTGTTACCTCACTTTTCACAATGTTTGCAGGGCTTTTTGACCACCCATCCATAGGACCAAGGTGTAAGGTTGTCTTCTTCACCCAACCTTGCTTTTCGATAGAAGACACCATTGACATTGCCCTTGTCATTCCACATTTGAAGATGGGCATACTGCAAACAAGCAATCAGTAAAAAGCTCAATTCCAAGGCAATACTTTACTCACCTTCACACTTTTCAAATTGGCCCCTTCAATCCAGGGCTCTCGCACATCAATGTGTTCCTGCTCAAGTAGCACTTGGCTGCGCTTGATGGTTGATGACAAAAGGGATGGAACAGTGATAGGCTGGGAAGTTTCACCTCTGAGATAGCTGGTGGTTGGTGAGGGGTAGAGATCCATAAGCTTCTGCATGTAGGCAGGGTTGATATACGAGGGCTCCATTTCAACAAATGGTTACCACCCAAACTCCCTCACAACTTCTCTTATACACTCTCACATTTCCAAACTCCAACAGGGCCACCATTCTAGAACTTCATTTCCGTGGCCTCATGGGACTCAGCTGTAAGGGGGGGATACTGTTAGGAACTGTATGCCAGCATGCCCGACTATTCATTTCAGCCCACTCAGCCTAACTATACCTATATGCCCTCAGTCCACAAACTATATGCACCTCATATATCCATCTTGGCATCACATGCTCCTGTCAATTCACTCCACTCATTTACATCACACTCCATATGCTCGCAATTCCATTCTGTCTTCAATTACATTTAATATCCTTTCATTTACATTCCGCTCCACTTTTATTTACTTGCAATTCCACTCTGTCTCTTATATCTGATCTGCTATTACGTTCCTTAGGGTAACTCCATTGGGAATTGGGGTGACACATCACACCCCAATGTCATGGAGGAGATCAAGATTGGGACGTAGTATTTCTGTTCTCGCTTTTCATCCTTGGCTTTCTTATTCTATTATAGGAATCTAGTCGACTCCTAGTAGATTTGAAAGTAGTATAAAGATCTTGTACATTCAGTAGTTCAGTCCTCAGTCAGATAATCAACTTTGATTCTCAACTAAGCTTTTCTCTGTCTCACCTTTCTGAAATTAGGGACCAGTGCAATCTGGTAGGTGCAACATACAAGTTGAAGCTGTGCCCTTCTCTGAACCTCGCCCTTGATTATCTTGGGGAGATTTTAAGTTAATTATGATTACATCATTCCTTCACATTGTAACAGTGCCCTCCTCAAGTTTCAGTCCCTAATTTCAGAAGTTTGGGGTTATGGAGGTTCGGAGTTTATGTCAAGTACATGTACCAAGTGTCTGGTAAATTGGCAGTGCTGACTGAGCAGTCAGACTATGTCCACATACAAGTGTCCAACCCACATGCAAGCCACTTGGTACACTGGTCTCGGTTAGGCACATCCACCCTCTATATTCCCCATCCCCATCCTTTGCCCACTCTTCCCCATTTACCAACCATTAATCCTACCCCATCCGCTCCTCACTCCTCGACCCGCCCTACCTTGGGACATGCTGTCCTTGTTTTATCCTTGGCCACAACCCTATTGTTTGATAATCGGTCACTCCCTATTGTCCTATCCTTGGCCACATTCCTATTATTCTATCTTCATTGTTCTATCCCCGTTTACATTCCTCCATTGTATTTTTTACTCATTGTGGACAATACCCCCATATGCTCTGCATACCTTATTATCCCACATTCCTTATTCCACATGTCCCTTCTTAACCTATATAAGTAGGACATGCATGTATATACTTCCTCATTCTGGGTATCAACTAGGCTTAGGCCCCTTACCTTCTCTTTCCTCTGCAAAGGTCCTCCACTCAGGCCGGCACCTTTGGCACTCTCCTGAGTATTCCTTCCATTCCAAATTGGTGGCACACATGGAGAGTAGGGTGTAACTATTAGGATTTGGTAACACCGAAATATCGGTTAAGTCCTGCAAACCGTTTCGGAGTGGCTAGGCTTCAACGTGCTCGTGCGTTGCGCCCTGCTGTTCCATGCGTGCCACTAGTTTGGATTGAGAGGAGTCTCCTGAGGATGCCGAGGGCGTCGGCTCAAGCGAAGGACTTTAGAGATGGGAAGCGGACAAAGGGGTGCGAACCAATTTGATATTCTGAGTGAGGAACTATCTACATACATCCTGCTACTTATATAGTTAAGAAGCAAGATGTAGAACAGAGTGGTGTAAGGAATGGAAAACAATAAGGTATGAAGAAACCACATGGAGGCATTGTCCACAGTGATCAAGAATAGAATAAGGAATGTAAGCGAGATTAGAATAATAGAGGATGGCTGACAACAAGATAATGAGAGAGTGGAGGAGGAAATAGAACAATAATGACCGGAGATAAAACAATAGGGCTGCGACCGAACAATGATGAAGTAGTAATATGTTTCACGGGGAGCGGGTCAAGGAGTGGATAGGGGGTGAAGGAACAATGAAGAGGATAGGATGAGAGGAGTGGCCAGATGATGTACCGGGTGTACCGAGCCGAGGCTGTGTGGTAGTGCAAGATGATGTGGGCAAGGGCCAGTTGGTCGGTATTCCCGAGTGAGCCGGTACTCCGTGTTGCGGACTTGACACAAGGGGTAATAGTGAAGCCCAGTTGTCTTGTTGATAGTTGCAATAGACATGGAGGTACTGTTCTAATGTCTGATTAGTACACTTGGTCTGGCCATCATCTTCTGGGTGATAGCCTGAGGTGAAATGCAACTTCATATCGAGAGCTTTCCTGAGAGAATACCAGAAGTGGGACATGAATTCCAAACCTCTATCTGAAGTAACATGGGAAGGAATGCTGTCTTTGGAGCATACATTAAGTACAAAGAATTCTGCGAGCTGAGCAGAAGTGATGATAATGGAAGTAGGAATGAAGATAGACTGTTTGGAAAAGCGGTCGACGATGACTAGGATGGCCGTGAATCCTGAGGACATGGGGAGCTGTTCAATGAAGTCCATGGATATCAAGTTCCAGGGTTTTTCTGGCACTGGAAGCTGTTTGAGCAATCTGTAGGGATTATGATGTTGTGGTTTATTCCACATTCACGTCGTACAGGATTTGCAGTTGTCCTTGATGAATGACTCCATGCCAGACCAATTGTAGTCGTTTCTAGCAAGGTCTATAGTTTTGTTAATTGCAAAGTGTCCAGAAAGAATGTGATCATGCTTATGTTGTAACACACATAAGCCTAAGTCTTGTGCCTTGGGAATGTAGATACGATCATTGAATAGTAACAGACTGTTGGAATTAGTCGGCCACTTTGGGTCATCGTTATTTGCAAGGTGTTTCTAGGCTAAGGAGTTGGAGGGAAGATGATGTTTAATGTTGTTCAGGATGCGCTTGGTGTCCATAAGAGTCGAGGCCCTCAGTATGGGTTCGACAAGGCTCGTGGCTCAAGGGACACAGTCAACTGATGTTGAGAGAAGATGGGTTGAAGGTTCTGGGGATTAATGGTGGCATAGTCGCTCATCCCCTCCTTAAGGTAGATATCCCATCATCTAGTGAGCGAATCAGGCTTAGTGCCCAAATGACCTGGTCTGAAACAAATGGCGAGATTAAACTGCAAAAGGTATTCTGACCACCTAGTTTGATGTCTAGTCAACAACTTGGTTGTGAAAAAGTATTCTAAGTTCTTATAATCGGTGATGACATTTACAGGGTCTCTGGAACCTTCTAAGTAGTGACACCACTTTTGAAAAGCTTCGAAAATCATGAGCAGTTCTTTATCCTGAATGTGGTAATTGAGTTTGGGGGAAGTGAAAGTTTGGAAATGAAATGTGATAGGATGAAGCTTGCCATCTGGGGAATGTTGAGAGAGTATAGCTGCTAAAGCGTAATCTGACGCATCTGTCTCCACAATCAAGGGCAAATCAGGAGTCCAATAAGTTAAGATGGGGGCAGACATGAATGCCAGTTTCAGCTTATTAAACATATCTCTACGCTCCTCACTCCAGTTCCATGCCAGACCTTTGCAAGTGAGTCGAGTGAGCGGAGTCATAATGGAGGAATAATTGAAAATGAATCGTCGATAGAAGTTCACAAATCTGAGGAATGATTGGATGTCTTTGACTTTTCACGGCTCAGGCCATTGAGTGATGCATTTGACTTTGTCTTCTGCCATCGTAAGGCCCTCAGGTGATAGGATATATCCGAGGTATTCGATGGACGTTTGGTGGAAGGAGCATTAGTCTTCTCAAGCATACAGGTTGTATTTGTGTAATCATCAAAGAACTTTGTGAATGTGTTCAATATGCAAGAATTCATTGTTGGAATAGATGAGGATGTCATCCAAATAGATGATGGTGCAATTGTCTAATAGATCGCCAAAAATGTCTTTCATAAAGCGCTGAAATGCAGCAGGGGCATTAGAAAGACCGAAAGGCATGACAAGCCACTCAAAGGATCCATAACATGTCCTAAAGGCTGTCTTCCATTCATCCCCTTTGGCAATTTGAACAAGATGACAAGCATGTCTGGGATCGATTTTGGTGTATATATGAGCTTTCTTGGGGGTCTCTAAGAGGTCAGAAATAAGGGGAAGTGGATAACAGTCCTTCTTAATAATTCTGTTTAGACTGCGAAAGTCTACATAGAGTTGCAGGGAGCCATCCTTCTTGCATACAAATAGTACTAGGGGGCCATGTGACGAACGCAAGGGTCGAATGAATCCTATGTTGAGATGTTCATCGATGAAGTCTCATAGTGAGTGGAGTTCTGATACTGAGAGGGAATAAATGGGGCCAAGAGAGGGAGAAGTGCCGTCCTTGAGGTTAATCTTGAGGTCGTGAGGTCTATAGGGTGCTAGTGTATTACCATGCTGTTTACTAAAGAGATCAGCAAAGGCATGATAGAATTCTGGAACATGCTGTTTAATGCTATCCTGGTTGTCAGAGGAATCAACCGTAGTGGAGCCTTGAGCATATTTGTCGAGATCTGTGAGGTTGAGTTGAAAGGCTTGCGAACCTTCTAGTTTGCAGGTAGAAACAAATGCTTCTGCATTAACTAGGGCTATTCGCGGCACCTCCAACTTTGGAGATGGCAATGGATTGCTTGGAAGCAAAGTTCTGGACTGTGAAGCAGTGGTTGAGGCCTGAGGTGTCAGAGCGGTGGTCGGTTCTATAGCCTTGAAAGTTATACTGCCCAATACCCAGTCAATCGATGGATTGTAGCAGGTGAGCCAGTTGAAGCCAAGTACTGCAGAGCAACTGCCATCCAACAATGTTACATAGAAAGTAATGTTCTGAATTTCACTGGTTGGAAATTGGATAGGAATTGTAGTGGTCTGAGTAATGACAAAGTTAGTAGAACTATCAAATAATTTCAACAGAATAGCAGGAACTGGATTAGTAGGCAAACAATATTTTTACACAACTCGTGATTCAATAAAGCAGTCTGAAGAACCACAATCTAAGAGTGTAACAAGGGGAAACTTGGAAATAAGAGAGCAAGTCAAATTAACTATTAGCAAAGTTTTCAAAGTCTCAGAAGTAGAAGATATACGAGAAATAGGAGAAAGGGCATTCAAGAACAGCACGTGAGAGAGGCTAATGCAATCCTCAGCTCGTGCATTTCTGAGGTTGCAGCTTATTTTTTTGACTCTGTTGCCATGTTGTCTTTGGCATTGGTGTTGGACATGCTCACCTTGGTTGTGCATGCTTTCATTGATTTTTTGTTGTTGGTGTTGTTGGTTTTGTTGTTAGAAGAAGAAGTCAATGATGATTGGGAATTAGATTTGGGGCAGTCTTTGACCATGTGATCTTTTGAAGCACACAAGAGACAGAGTTCCATGTCGATTTACCTTTGATGTTCTTTGGGCAACAGCTTCCCATCTTTCCCGAGCTTGGACAAAATGGCATTAGTGTGGTTGTTATTGTTGGAAGACTTATCATTGCTGTTCTTCTTCCCCCCCTTCTTATTTTTCTTGTTGTTCGAGTTGTTAGAGTTGGAGGAAGACTGGTTGTTGTTGTTGTTGTTGTTAGGGTTGGATTTGGATGAGGACCCATTCAGCTTTGCAGGCATTCCAAAGTTGTCGAACTCCTTGCATTCCCAGTATCTGCTGTTGATCTTGAGTGAATATTGTCTGAGTTCAGTGAGAGATTTGAATCAAGGGAAATGAAGGAGGCTATCCTTGATGCATCTGGCCAACCCTTTGTATGCTACATGTGTGAGGGTGGCATTGTTCCACTGAGTGCGAGTGGAGGCTTGGGCAAAGTCAATGAAGTATTGTGCTCCATGATGGTTGTCTTTCATGACTATCTTGCCGAGCTCGATTTCTGCTTGCACAGCACTGTTGAATGGACCAAAGTTGGTCTCAAGTTCTTGATGAAAGTCTCTCCAGACCTTAAGCTAACTAGGCTCAGGTTGGATTTTGCCTAGAATAGCAGGTTCAAAGTACTGAAGTGCAGGGCCTGTGAGGTACAAAATGGAATACTGGACCCTTGACGCATCCGTCAAGAATGAAGACGGATGGTCTCAAAAGTTCAGCGCACATTGTAAGAAGAATGTGCGAAGCTTATCTTGGTTGGTACCATCGTAAACCTCAGGCTTGTGAACCTTGGCATGGTGGCCAGGGTTGGGATTGGATCTAGGGGGTGGTTGGGCTAATCGATTGATGAGTGCCTTGACAATTTTGTCTGTACTAGAAGTGGAATTAAGAGTTGGATTGGAATTAAGAGTTGGATTGGAAACATAAGTGGGGTTCGGATTTGAAACTTGAATAGGGTTCAGATTTGGCTCGTTGTCATTGTTATCATCAATTGGCTCTTCTTTGTCATCATCCTTGTGTTCAGGAGGAGCATTCCAACCTGATGGGCCAGCTTTGCAAATCGAAGGTTATTCTGACAGTCATCGAAGTGCAGAAATTTCCTGCAACTGACTCGGGACTTCTACAATGAAGGGTAGATTATGAGTAGTGGACTGAGTATTCATGATGGTTGTGATATGTGAAGATGATATGCGAAAAGAGGTGCGATCAGGTGTAGAAGTCAGATAATACTGTTACAATGTGAAGGAATGATGTAATCATAATTAAACATAATATCTCCCAAAGGTAGACAATGGCGAGGTTCAGAGTAGGGCACAGCTTTAACTTGTATGTTGCGCCCACCAGATTGCACTGGTCTCTAATTTCAGAATAGCGAGACAGAGAAAGGCTTAGTCAAAATCAAAGTTGATTATCTGACTGAAGATCTTTATACTACTTTCAAATCTATGAGGAGTCGACTAGATTCCTATTGTTAAATCCGCATGTCGGCGCTTAGCTAGAGGCTTCCGGAAGGGTTTCTGGAGGTTCCAAATGATTTCCGAGAGGGGGTTTGTATTCCGGATGTGGGAAACTAAGGGTTGGGTTCACGATCGGAATTGGAATGGGAACGGAAAGATGGGAAGCACTGGGGGGTCTGGGACTGTTCACGGTATAGGGTGGTACGAGTGGTTCAAGATCGCAGGGACTTGGCTTCAACTTATGTGTTGCGCCCTCCTCGATCGTCTGTCCCTAATTTTGGAAAGTCGGAAGTTTACCGGAACTGAATTGGAAACTATGACACAGAATTAAGTCGATATTTGTACTGGCAAATAGTCCAGTCGACTGGTGGCTTATATACATGTATCTAGTCTTGTACTATCTTTTGCCAAGTAAAGACAAGGGGGGGAAGAGAGTACAAGGGGCAATATAGAACAAAAAACAAGGGAGTGAGGTATGCGATGATCCTGTGCATCGTTTATCGAAGGAGCGGAACCTTGGCTTCAGAATCTTCGGAGGTTCGGAAACGCAGAACCTTGGATTGATGCATCAGAATTTGGAAAGTGGTTATTTAGGCTTTGAGCGATTGGAAAGGTCCCGGAAACGGTGCGGGTGGTTGTGGGGTTTAATGTGAGTTTATTGGCAGCATGGGCCATAACACCTATAATAGATAAGAAAGCCAAGGATCGTGAAAAGCAAAAACAGAAATACTATGTCCCAATCTTGATCTCCTCCATGACATTGAGGGGTGATGTGTCACCCCAATTCCCAATGGAGTTACCCTAAGGAACGTAATAACAGATCAGATATAAGAGACGGAACAGAATTGCAAATAAATGAAAGTGGAGCAGAACGTAAATGAAAGGATATTAAATGTAAATGAAGACAATGGAATTGCGAGCATATGAGGAGTGACGTAAATGAGTGGAGTGAATTGATAGGAGCATGTGACACCAAGATGGATACACGAGGTGCATATAGTCCATGGGCTGAGGCCATATACTTAAATAGGCAAGTGAGGCATAGTTGGGCTGAGTGGGCTGAAATGAATAGTCAGGCATGCTTGCATACAGTTCCTAACAGAGTGGGGAAGCAGCTGTCCTTTACAGGAATGGGAAAGAGATGAGGTTGGTGCAGCTATATATGGGGCTGGAAAGCGAGCATATGGTCTTCAAGGCAGAGCTAGTAGGGGTGGCCATAGGGGCCAAAATGCTAAACACAGAGAGGGGAAGGAAATATGCAATGGCACTGGAAACCCCCAGGTGGTGATTAGAATGACCCTGAGGGAAAGGTGTCAGGGTTCAGTAATGCCAAGGGTACTGGCGGGGAGTGGCCAAGTCCTGCAGGCCGGTAGTAATGGCTTTGGCTTCAACATGCTCATGTGTTGCACCCTACTCTCTCCATGCATACCACCAATTTGGGACAGAAGAGGAAGAGGAACTTGGGAGAGTGCCAAGGATGTTGGCCCAAGTAGAGGACTTACACAGTAAAGGAAGGTAAAGGGGCCTAAGCCTAGTCGATACTCAGAATGAGGAAGTATGTACATCTATGTGCTACTTATATAGTTTAAGAGGCAGGATGTAGAATAAGGAATGAAGAACAATAAGGTATGCAGAGCATGTGGGGGTATTGTCTACAATGATCAAGAATAGAATAGAGGAATGTAAACAAGGATAGAACAATGAAAATAGAATAATAGGAATGTGGCCAAGAATAGGACAATAGGGAGTGACCGACTATAAAACAATGGGACCATGGCTGAGGATAAAACAATGATCAAATGTCCCAAGGTAAGGTGTGCAGAGGGATAAGGAGTGGGTGGGGTGGGATTGATGAATGATGAATGAGGAAGGAGTGGATGAGGGATGGGAATGAGGAGTATGGATGGTGGATGTGCCAAGCCAAGACCGAGGTACCAAGTGACTTGAATGTGGCTTGGTCACTTGTACGTGGATATAGACTGATTGCTTGGTCGGCACTGCTGAGTTACCAGATACTCAGTATGTGTACTTGACAAAAGGACAACTTCTGGGAAATACCTGATTAATGTACTGCATAGGCAGATCCAGGGGGTTGTCAAGCAACAGTCAGGAGTAAAGATAGTGATGATGTGGGTACTGGGATATGAGGGGGTAGAGGGGAATGAGAGAGCCGATGTGGAGGCCAAGGAGGCAGTGAAGGGAGAGACCAGTAAGGAATGGGATATACCTATTGAGTGCTGGGGGGTCATACCAATAAGCAGGATGGCTGAGATCTAAAGACATAATACAAAGCTCAAACAGGAAGCTCAAGCCACTTTTACCAGGTCCCCCAGAGCCCAGTATGCCATGAGCAGCTTTCTCAAAAGTTACCAGAGACATGCTGTTCTGACACACAAGTCTACCAATACAACTTAGGATGGAACACATAACTTTAAACATGCACCTACACAGAATAGGCAAGGCAGAATCACCCATGTACCTGGCATGCAGGAGCATGCAAGAGATGGTGCACCATTGCTTGTTTTGTTGCCCAGCATACATAGTACAGAGGAAACAACTGGAAAAGAACTTAGGGAGAGGAGCACATTCCATGAGGATACTGCTAGCAGGGCACAAAGTGATGGAACATCTATTTGAATACATACAGAGCACAGGAAGGTTTGAGAGGATACACAGAGAACTTTGAATGCAAGAGAAAAAGGGCTGAGGAGTAGAGAGGTGAAAAGAAGAGGAAGTCTGGAAAGAGTGGGTGAACCAGCACATCATATCACCCTTACACAGGCACGGACAAACTTGGGGCTTTGCCCGACGAGGATAAGCAGAGACAGAAGTCAAAAGGAGGGAAAGGAAGAAAGGATAGCTAGCAAATGTATTCACTGTCTGAAATTGGGTTTTAAGAAAAAGCAGAGTTGGCTGTCTTGAGCCTTTCCTTAGGTCTGAGAGGCAGAAACTGGCCCATCGGACTGTGGGAATTTTGGTTCATGGTGGTGGTATAGGTCCAAGAGCTGTCCTTATTCAATCAGAAAGGTCAGTTGGTCGTTGTCCTTACTGAAAGTTTTTTTGAGGACATCCTTCCATTTGAGGGGTTTTGGAAATTTGTGCAGACATGACAGTGGCACAATGACTGGAGCTCACGAGAAAAAGAGTGTATATGTAGATTAGCAAACTAAATAAAAAACTGTGACATTGATTTTGAGGAGGAGATGAGCAAATGAATAAAGGGGACAGTTCAGGGAGATCATTGTGTCAGCTGTTGTGGTGCCATAGTAGTCATACTTGGTCCACTTTCCAGCAGGTAGTGAACAATGCCCTGGCGGCCACCAAATGAGGCCTCTTGCAGCGCGGTGCCACACCTTCCTCCTTGCATGTTCACATTCACTGCTTGGTTGATCAATAGCCGAATGATTGTCTCATGACCTGAAAATGCCGCCGCCTGGAGTGAACTCCCATGTTCTCCTGCCACCATATTGATATCTGCTCCTCTCTCTAGCAGGTAGCAAACGATGCCCTGGTGGCCACCAAATAAAGCCGCCTGCAGTGTGGTGCCATACACTCCTCCTTGCATGTTGACCTCCACTGCCTTGTCAATCAATAATCGAACGACCATCTCATGACCTTTTAACGCTGCCGCCTGGAGTGCACTCCCATGTTCTCTTGCCACCATATTGATGTATGTGAAGATTAAGCCTACACATGAGGCTTGTATATGGTATATTTCAGTTTAATCACCTCCACTCCAACATTTGTCTATATCATCACAATACCCATATCACAACCTACAGACACGAGGGGATGCAAAGCTCTTTGAGGTGGCTATGCTGCAAGAAGTGACCCGTTCGGTGTGGCCTAACCGAGTGGGCGGTAAAACACAGAAAACTTTGAATTTCATTTGTTCTGGCACAGACTATAAATAGTACATGTTGATTTCATCTCACTTCAGTCTTCCATATAGTTGACTGAAGTGAGTACCAGTTTTAGTCCTTCTATTTCTATGTCCAAGGCTAACCTTCCTTTGTTATTAAAGTATATCTGTGCTTGGGTAGTTATTCTTGCATAGAGACTAGAGTCTTCCATATAGTTGACTGAATATATCTGGTCTTAGTTTTAACAATATCCGCTCCTCTCTCTAGCAGGTAGCAAACGATGCCCTGGTGGCCGCCAAATGAAGCAGCCTGCAGTGGAGTGCCATACTCTCCTCCCTGCACGTTGACATCCGCTGCCTTGTCGATCAATAGCCGAACGATCATCTCATGACCTTCTAATGCAGCCGCTTGCAGTGCACTCCCGTATTCCCCTGCTACCAGATTGATATCTGCTTCTCTCTCTAGCAGGTAGCGAACGATCTCCGGGTGGCCGCCAAATGAAGCCGCTTGCAGCGCGGTGCCATAGTATCCTCCCTGCATGTTGACATCCGCTGCCTTGTCGATCAATAGCCGAATGATCGTCTCATGACCTGAAAACGCCGCTGCTTGCAGTGCACTGCCAAATCTTCCTGCCGCCACATTGATATCCAATCCTCTCTCTAGCAGATAACACACGATGCCCTGTTTAATAGTGTATAGATGAGTTGAGTGCAATTTCAGATTACTGCATAAGCTACAAGACTGATTTAAACTGGTTCACCTTATACAAGTGTCCAATGGTTGCAATAATAAGGTTAATCTGATCAGAAGCTGCCAGGAAGAAAAGACTGTCAAATCTTGCATGTAAGTGATTGGTCACTAAGTTTAGCATATACTTTAGTCTATCAATCCAATCACAAAGATTAGAGATTTTATAAGAGGACTATAACATGGTATTACATACAGATGATGTTATTACATTTGCATATATGCAAGTGAAACACTCACCTGCATATGCACCTACTCCTCAGTGGTTGACTAGCACTGAGGAGTTTTATTATTTAGTTTATCTGAAAAAATCTCTGAACTACTGTGAAAAGTTGTCTATTATTCCTTCATCATATTTGCTCCACTCTCCAGCAGGTAGCGAACGATGCCCTGGTGGCCACCTACTGAGGCCGCCCGCAGCGGGGTGCGATACTTTCCACCCTGCACGTTGACATCCGCTGCTTTGTCGACCAACAGCCGAACGATCGACGCGTGACCTCTTAACGCGGCCGCTTGCAGTGCACTCCCGTATTCTCCTCCCACCACATTGGTATCCGCTCCTCTGTCTAGCAGGTGGCGAACGATGTCCTGGTGCCCCCAGTATGACGCCGCCTGCGGCGCGGTGCCATACACTCCTCCCTGCACGTTCACATCCGCTGCTTTGTCGATCAATAGCCGAACGATCGTCTCATGACCTCTTGACGCCGCCGCCTGCAGTGCACTCCCGTATTCTCCCGCCACCACATCAATATCCGCTCCTCTCTCAAGCAGGTAACAAATGATGTCCGGGTTGCGAGCCAACGAGGCTGCCTGCAGGGCGGTGCCATACTTTCCTCCCTGCACGTTTACATCCGCTGTTTTGTCGATTAATAGTCGAACGATCGTCTCGTGATTTTTTAACACCGCCGCCTGGAGTGCACTCCCGAATACTCCTGCCACCACATTGATATCCGCTCCTCTCTCTAGCAGGTAACGAACTATCCCCTGGTGGTCACCAAATGAGGCCGCCTGCAGGGCGGGGCCAAACTCTCCTCCCTGCATGTTTACATCCGCTTTTTTGTCTATTAATAGCCGAACGATCGTCTCATCACCCTCTAATGCCGCCGCCTGCAATGCACTCCCAAATGCTCCTCCCGCATTAATATCTGCTCCTGTCTCTAGCAGGTAGCGAACGATCCGCTGGTGGCCACCAAATGAGGCTGCCTGCAGCGCGGTGCTGTAGAATCCTCCCTGACCTGTGCTCGCATGTACATGAGATTTCGCAAGGTGCAAAGCACAGCCAAATGACCTTTCTTGCATGTTTACTTCCGCTCCGAGTGCCAGCCAGTTCATATACACCGCATTGTTGTGAAGAAGGTTCATCGTTAGCCCATGCAAACTATCCGATTCATCATCACCCGACTTAGCGTGGTACACCCACTCCACCGCAGCATATTCAGATAATGGATAGGAGGCTTGGGTACTCGGCTGTATGCATCCAGGCTGGTCGAATTGCAGCAGGTAAGCAAGACATGTCCTAGCGATGGATGTATTGGCAATCCTTGTGTTTAAGTGATAGAAAGACAGATCGTCGCTTCGTTGACTAAGGTAGTCCGAGATGAGATATTCCTGAACGGAGAAATGGGCCAGCGTGAGTTCTGCAGCTCTAGGGAAGCATGTCCAATATGGGTCAAAGGTTTCTTCCTTGTAATGGAAGATGTCTCGAAGCATCTCGGAAAGTAATAGTAACTAAACTCGAACACACGGTTAGAAGTTTTTGGGAATCCAGAGGTCGTCGACCTGGCTTGAATAGATGTCCATCTTTCGCATCGGCATCCGTAGCCAGTACTTGGATGGCTTCTCGAAGTGTTATCGTTCTCGAAGAAAATGTAAGCCACTGCAAGATCCTGAGAGCTCCCTGGCTGTGTTGCTGGCGAATGTTTGAGAGAATTCGATCGTATGTCTCATATAGACCGACCGGGAGCGACTCCAATGCCTCCGTCAGGTCGTCGTGCGTAAAGCAATCTCGTAGAGCGTCTAACTGACAAGCTACCCATCGAAACCTTACCAATATATCAGTCAGTAACAACTTCCGAAAAGACAGATAGACCACTTTACATTCAATGAGCCCTCTTAGTCAGAACATCTTTGATTTTCTCCCTCTCCTCTTCAGAGTACATAATAAACTCGCCATCATCCTCCAATATTTTGGATACATGTAGATGAATGTCACCGTCGACAAGGATGTGGTCCATGGGTACAAGATGTGAAACAAGGGGGTTCAGCACTCTTATGATATCATCTTCCTGCCGACTTGTTGCCAACAGGTGTAATGGACCAAGTCCCCAGCCGTGTATCTCTTTGAGACATTTTAGAAAATGACGACGGTCGTGACATTCATCAAGCGCATCGAAAACGATGTACGCATGGTCAAAGCTCTGAATTATGAATTTCAGAGCTGGAATTAATTGTTCCAGAGAGGGAGATCGGCGACCATTCGCATTCTCAGAGAATAGTTTCTTCAATTCATCAGGAACATGCGTGCATTGTAAGTATAGTTGCCTAATGATAGACTGAAGAACAGTCTGTGGATGTATGTGTTGTGACGAACGGTGGAAGGAATGGAGAAGGGAGTGAGGGATGAGAAAAGAACCAAAAACACACATGCATATAAATTCTGTACAAATCTGGAGAGAATAGTGTAAAACTAATGTAGG
>QLPI01032822.1:0-21487 GCA_003314275.1 Chroogomphus rutilus
ATGGGGTGGTATCGGTTGAAATCCCCACACCATAACATTGAGTCAGTCTCATGTTGGATAATATTATGCCGCTCCACATTGATGAAGTGGTCAAGTGCACGTAGAGTATCCGAGTGCGTACAGTCATTGTAAATATTAAAAATTGTAATCCTACCTTTGTTATGCTTAATCTGGACTGCCGTGATATTGTTCGTCCCCTTGAATGAGACTTGTGACCACGTATTTGTATCTAGGTCTGCATTCACTAGTATAACTGATCTTTTGATAGAGGTGTCAGCTAAATAGGATGTAGGATAGATTACACGCCAGTTGTGATTTGCTTTAGTGTTACCCAAAGCATTTATGTAGGGTTCCTGCAAGAGGACAACGTCCCAGTTTTTATATATGGCAGAGTTGATGAGGTCGTATTGGGCTTGATTGGATTTGTTGAGATTTTGTTGGTAGATTCTCAGTCTCTTTGGCGTTGGTTCTAGAGTGTAAGGCATTAGTTTCGGCCCGTAGAGGGCAGCCCAGTGTCACTGTTAGTGTCACCCCAGCAAGTGGTGGGGCATATTTCTAGGCTATTGGGCAACGTGGCTGGGCTGGCCCTCTGAGATGGGGGTGTCAGATGTGCTTGGCTACTCCTAGACTCCACTGGCTGGGCACGCTGGAAGGGAATTGTCATCTGCTTATACTTACCTTTGTGGTGTGAGATCGTCCACCACTCATTGTTGGCATCAGCGTTCTGATCTGTTGTCATCCAGTTTGATAGGGGGGTAAGCTTTGGTAGCTGTGACACATGCGTCCATGACTCTTCCGTAGGGAAGTATGGCATTTGATTCTCGAGGAGCCTGGAATTGATCTCTTCACATCTGCGGACAAACGTAGGAATAGATTGCTGAAAATGTCGTTCATGAAGCACTGAAAAGCAGCAGGGGCACCAGATAAACTAAACGGCATGACAAGCCACTCAAAGGATCCATAACGAGTCCTAAAGGCTGTCTTCCATTCATCCCCTTTGGCAATTTGAATGAGATGGTAAGCATGTTAGAGATCAATTTTGGTGTATATACGAGCTTTCTTGGGGGCATCTAAGATGTCAGAAATAAGGGAAAGTGGATAACAGTCCTTCTTCATAATTCTGTTTAGACTATGAAAGTCTATGCAGAGTCGCAGGGAGCCATTCTGTTGGGGCATGATTTTATTCCACTGCATTTGTGTTTTGTTCTTGCACTTTTGTGTTTCTCTTTTGCGCTTTTCACTTTTCCATTTGCGTTCTCTGACACTTAAAATAAGCGCCCACAACGACGCACCTTTGCACACCTTTGGGTCTTGTCTTTAGCATCTATATTGACAAGCCCCAAAGGCACTTGTTGTTGTGTGTGTCAGTTAAGAGTCTTTTAGACTTTCCCTGCCACCAGGTTATGGGCCCCATGTTTTAACCAGCCCACATTGCAACACACACTCATCCAATCTTCCCCATACTTTGCACACACCTTTATACAGTTTCCATCCACCTTCAGTCCAATTTTCAGCCTCATCCATCAACATCTCACTCCACAACACCCTTATCATGTCAAACAGTCATCCTGACTCTTCTTGTTTTCATCTCACACCTCTCAACAACACCAACTACCCCCAGTGGAGAGGAGAGATGAGGGCTGTGTTGCAGAGGAAGAAATTGTGGCAGCTGGTTATTGGGAAGAGGGTTAGGCCTGCTGATGCTGACAAGGCAGCCATTTGGGATGATAATGCATCTATGGCAGCTGGTGACATCTTCCTTGGTGTCTAGCTTGACCAGAGGGTTCATTTGGATGGTATTGCTAAGGATCCAGTCAAGATGTGGAGTCTGTGTACCTCCAGAAGCATCCAGGGACCAGATTCAATGCCTATGACAACCTTTTTTCACTGAGGGCTCCCCGATAAGTCCTTGCAGTCCCTTATGAACAGAGTCAACCAGGCAGTTATCTCCATTCAAAATCTTCATCCTGGCAACTTCACACTCACTCAGATGGACGAAGAATTGACCTGTATGGCCATGATCCATGTACTGCCTCAGGAGTACTCCTCCTTTGTCTCTGCTATACTCCTTTTGACAGATCTTGACAAGAGAAGTTGCAGAGTGCTTTTATCACTGAGGAGGCACAGCATCGTCACAGAGAGACATCTGACATGACTCTTGAATCTAGGCAGGCTCCTCCTTTATCTTCTACCTCTAATACAGCTAAAACAAAGGTCTGTTCATTCTGTGACAACCGAGGACACCTCCAGGACACCTGTCATCAGTATATGAGGCCAAATATTTTCCTAAGCTGAGCACCAATCACCTAGCCAGTAGAATGATATGGTCTGCCAAAGTCTTGGCCTAATGGAATGACAATGACAGGCAAAGAGACACACCTATGGAGAAGAGGTTTGGGGAGCAGTAATTGGGAGGACTCAACAGGCTCATCCCTAAGGGCCAATGACTGACTGACCTTTCTGCCATGTGCCGAGCCAAGAACCCAAGGCCCTGGGCCAGACTCCTGGGGTCGGGCCTGTGGGTGTTTGGCAGATCATACCACTGGAACCAAGGGAAGAGTAGTGTATGATGGAAAAGTGGTGTAGAGTTGCTCTAGGTAATTAATATCTAAAAGCCTGTGCACACCGGTCCTTTTCTGTGGCAGGATATAATGCAGTCATTTGGCACAGCTGGATTATGGTCTGTGACTTATGAGGCCACTATCTGGCATGTAATGGAGGATATAAAATAGAACGTAGCATGATATGTGACTATGCATGACCTGTGATGTGAATGTGTCATGCTGACTAAGACTTGGACTTTGGCTTTGGACTTGAGTACAATAGTCCAGACATTTCTAGACTAGTCTTGACTTGGACTTGGAGACTTGACTTAGGGCTTTAACTTGTGAACTTATTATTAGATAAGGCAGAGGCCTTTATATACAAAAACCAAGCAATGATGCGAAATGATGTGAGAGGTTGGCTATGTCAGTTGAATGACAAAGCCCGAGAACAAAGTATACAAAAGAGAAAACTATGGAGAAACTCTGGAGAAATAGTACAGCATTGAGGCTGTGTGAATAGGGGCTAAGGTCTATCATAGGGGGAGACTAACCAAAAAGGTAAGGATGATGAGTAACAATGAGAAAAGACTAACAGAATAGGAAACAGATCTGGGTCAAGCCAAGAAAAGGAGAAACATATAAAAGAAACAATAAGGAAGTCTACCAATAAACATCTAACAACCTTGTCTACTACTCCTGAGGGGCCTTAGGATGAGTCAGGGGACTGAGTCATCTTGGAGTATTTCCAGGTCACAGGCAACATATCTTCCACAATTTCTCCAGTATTCAATCCAAGGATAGGGGTCTGGGAGTAGGAGGACTAATGGGTATACGGTCATGCACTCTCATCTTGTAGTTAATAGTGAGTTGAATGGAGTGGGCAGGGTAATCAGGATAGGACTAGCCACGCCTCCGAAGTGGTCTCCGACTTTCACCGGGCATACCCCGACAAACCAGGCCCCTTGGTGATGTCCTAGACTCCCTCACCTCAGACTTGCACAGTTCACCTTGCCTTTGACTTAGACGTTTTCACTTAATCAGATCCAAAAAAAAATAAAAAAATATATATATACAGTAGGGGACAAAACTGTTCCTCTCTTTACATGAGCGATACAATATGGTGGATGTTGGAGGGGGATATCTTGGATGGGCGACCACCAGTGGCCTTGGGTATATCAGGACAGTGTTTCCTGTGAATGGTAGAGATAGAGCTAACAGAGACACCAAGGTAAGAGGAGATGTAGTGGCTAGAATGACCAGTTTTGAGCAATTGGATAATAGAGTCAACTTTAGCAGCAGAGAGAGGCTTCATGGTTCTGAACAAGGGATGTTTGGCTTTGTTTGGACAGAAACAAACTATAAAAAGGTTCACATGATGTCACATGACTTGTCATGTGATTTCCAGCCCTGTATATACAATTTATTGCATTAATAACTGTGAGGGACAAAACCGTTCAAATGCTTTATTTTTTTAAATAATTAATATCTCAATGAATATTGAGAGTTACATAATCATCTTGATTGTGACCACAAGTTCAGAAGCAGGGCTATCTCCACTAATTACATCATATTTTTTGATTATGTAATCCTCCCGTTATTTACAGTGCAACACAAATGTTCAAAACACTTAAGATTGAGAATGCAACCCAGGGTACCCAGGTGCTCAAAAACATTCTCAATGAACCAGTGATATCCAAGACTATAAGGAGGAACCTGAAGAAGGCTGGGATGAAGGCAGTTGTAAAGAGAAAGAAGCCACTTCTTAGTGCAAGGTATAGGAAGGCAAGGAGGGAGTTTTCAGAAGCTCATCTGGAGTGGACTCTAGAGGACTGGAAGCATGTTGTCTGGTCAGATGAGACCAAAATCAATCCAGATCAGACCAAAATCAATCGATTGGTGTTAGATGGAAGGAGATAGGTGTACAAAAAGGCTGGAGAGCCTTTGAATAATAGGCTAGTTGAGGGAACACTGAAGTTTGGTGGAGGTTCTGTGATGGTATAGGGTTGTATGTGGTGGGAAGGACCTGGCTATGCTGCCAAAATTGATGGAAGGATGGATGGGGAGTTGTACAGGCAGATTTTGGATGATGAGCTTCAGGTTAGCCTGGAGTATTATAGGTAAGATTCTACTGACATTATTTTTCAACAGGATAATGACCCCAAGCACACGTGCAAGAAGGCCACTGAGTGGTTTTCTGACCATGGCTATGAGGTCATGAAGTGGCCAGCTCAGTCCCCTGACCTAAACCCTATTGAACACCTCTGGACTATTGTCAAAAAGTGCTTTTCTGACTATGAACACCCCCCTAGTGGAGTGCATGAGCTATGGGAGAGGATTGGAGTGGAATGGGAGAAGATAGAGCCAGAGGTGTGTCAGAAGTTGATTGAGAGCATGCCTAGAAGGGTGCAGGCAGTGATGAGAGCAAATGGGGGCTTTACCAAGTACTGATATATACCATTTCTTGTTTCAAAAATGTGAGGGACAAAACCGTTCAAATGCTTCATTTTTTTAAATAATTAATATCTCAATGAATATTGAGAGTTACGTAATCATCTTGATTGTGACCACAAGTTAAGAAGCAGGGCTATCTCCACTAATTACATCATATTTTTTGATCATGTAATCCTCCCGTTATTTACAGTACAACACAAATGTTCAAAACACTTGAACGGTTTTGTCCCCTACTGTATATATCTAAAAAACATCCTACTCCGGAGACCCCAGTGCATCCTCCGACTCCTCATCCTCATCCTCCTTCCCTTTGTCATCCTCCCTCTCCTTGCCCTTCTCCGTCTCCTTCTCCTTTCCCTTCCCCTTCAGGGTTCCCCCCAGGGTGTTCTCCCACCGGTCATCAGTATTCTGCGACCAATTAAACCACCGAGCTTGTTCGAGCATTCGGAGCTCGTTCATATGGACCAAAGCATCGGCGATCCTTTTGTTTTCGTCTCCCATATCTCAGATGTCCCACCTAAGTCCCCGAATTTCCTCCACCACTTCCTTCAGAGTGGCTCCAGAGTGGTCCAAACCCCAAGACGACCCCTCAATCACAACCTCCAACTTCTTCCTCTTCGGCTTTGGACCCACACCGTCCTCTGAAGCCCCTCTTCCTCTCTTCCCCTTACTATCCGCCCCCTCCTCCTCATCATCCTCCTCCTTGCATTTGACCTTCTGTTCTGTACAAGCGAAACAAGAGGTCCCCTTCCCTGAAGAGGGCCATATGCAGGGATCTTCCCGGTGGACGCAATGCTTGCAGATCCGACCGGGCTCCGAGTTCCAACTCCCAGGGACGTCTTCGGATGGCTGCTGGTACAAGTCCGGATGCAGGCTGATCAGCATCCTCCGACTTGATTAGAACGGTCCGAGACCCACCTCGGCACCGTCGGCCCTCACCCCCCTCAGTTGGGAGTTTTCGAAAGATTTCTGCGCCCGATGTACTCGGAGCGCATGTTGTTGCTGGAGCATCCGAACACGCTCCTTCTCCTGCTCACTTAGGCCTGAGCCCCCGCTTCCACATTTGGAGTCGGCCCCTGAGTCCCAACCCCCGAAGGTCCCCCTTGTTCAGACGAGTCCTCCAGTATCGTGAAAAGCTCCGAAATCGTCGCGGGGCTTTTTACAATCTTCCTCCGAGGAGTCTTCTTGGAGGCCTTCTTCTGAGGCTCCCATTGAAGCCTCTCGACTTCTTTCTCCTTTCGGAGTCTTTCGGCCTCCTCCTCCATGGCCTTCTTGTCGGCTGCCTCTTGGACAAAACGATCGGCCTCTTCATTGGCCTTTCTCTCAGCCTCCGCAGCCTCCTCCTTTGCTTTCCGCTCCGCCTCCTCCCTAGCCTTTCATTCGGCCTCTTTGGCTTCCTCCTCAGCCTTCCGCTTGGCCTCCTCCTCGGCCCTCCGTTGCTCTTCAGCCTCCTCCTCGGCCCTCCATTGCTCTTCGGCCTCCTCCTCGGCCTTCCTCTTCTTTTCAGCTCGGACCTTTTCGAGTTTCTCTGAGGTTGCTCGCATCTGCTCCATCAGGGCAGCTTCGTTGTCAATGTGGGGGGTATTGGGTGACGACATGGTTGGGTTGCTATGAAGAGGACCCCCCCTTATACACCTTATCGAGATGCCTAATCACCTAATCTTCCCACGGTAACTTCCATCACCATTAGGCGCCAGGACCTTGAGGCTCGGTCCTAATAGGGGGGCACTGTTATATCCGTGATATAACTCCGATATCCCAGACATCCGACATAGGGCGCTATGAAGAATCCTACTCCGAACCAAGTCTGAGCCTCCCTTGGTACCTCCGAGTCCGACCAGCATCGTTGACCTCGGACCTCGGACATCTTTCCTTTCTCGTTGAACAATAGTCTATTGTAACACCAGATGTATATTTCTCTTGTAACCCTTTTTCGTTCACCTTATTGTTCTCTTGACTATTCCTAATTAGTTACAATAAGGACTGCTATGTATAAATACCTCCAGACTTCTGTACTATACCTTAGTTCAAATATCGACTTAGTATTCCCACTCACTCTCTGAACTCCGAACTTATCTTTTCCGAAACCTCCGAAAATAAAGGACTGACGATTGAGGAGGGCGCAACATACAAGTTGAAGCCAAGTCCTTATGACTCCAAACACCCGACTCGGACCGACTTACGTCAGCTCGGACCTGATGCGAACTCGGACCTTAACAGAAGGGCTTATATAAATGCTGACCAATTAGCTTATCTAAAAACACCCACAAGCGCCACAACTGAACTTTATACTATAGATATTATAGATATTATAGATAGAGACTAGTTCTGTAGCATAAAAGTAAGCAATCTTATCTTCACCCATAATCCGCCAGATTATCTAGTGCTGCCAGCACTCTCTTAAGTAGGTCGCCGACCACTAAGACTATTGACAGAGGTTCCTCGGAGAGTAAATCTCAAGCCCTTCTACTGAAGTGGAAAGTTTCTTAGCTAAAATATAAAAGGTATGCAAAAACATCATAAAAGAACTAAACTAGATTTTATAGAACATCCCTGGAAATAATCCTAGAAAAGGGTAGAATAATAGTTCACGAACATAAACTATTATTCCTACATGTAATTGACAAGTCACCTGCCAAGGCCCCCTCTAAACAATTCTTTTTGGACATCAACCCAGACAGGCATTAGCTTGCTGTTGTCTTGTCAGAGAACTTGATTAGGCTTTCTTCACACCAAAGTTTTGTCACAGCTCTTGGGTTACCAGCTTATAGTTCCAAAACAGCCACCCTGTTCCACATCTTGCTTCTTAATCTATATAAGTAGTGAATGTATGTAGATAGTTCTTCACTCTGAATATCAACTTGTTTTACATCTTCTTGTCTTCCCTTCTCCCATCTGAAGTCCCTTACTTGGGCTGATACTCTCGGCACTCTCCCAGGTCCTTCTTCTGTCCAAATTAGTGGCACACACGGAAAAGCAGGGCATAACGCACGAGTACATTGAAGCCTAGCCACCCCAATCAGTCTGCAGGACTGAGCCGATTCCTGTCCGCACTATCGGTATTACCGATACCTAATACCTGCATGGTGATGGCCTTGGCAAGGTTGGGCATATCGTCTGGATGTTCAGAGGGGGCCTGTTCTGGCCACACTGGTACTGGTAGCATTAGGAGAGGCATAGGAAACTGGGGTATGGAGACACTAGGTCCAGCAGTGGGTGGTGGATCCTGAGATATGGGTGCATGGTGGAGAAAGGTCCTGGTAATCGTCCATAGAACTCGTGCATGTGTGTTGTCTCTCATGACAATCAGAAGTGTAAGTACAAATATACTGTTAAATCTGCATGTCAGGCACTTATTATAATGTTACTGGGGGAAAATTACACAGGTTTCCAAAGGTTTCTGTAAGGGGGGACGAGATTCCAAAGATGTGGGGGGTCGAAGGTCATAGGTCAAGGATAGGAAATGGAAGGGATGGAGAGCAGACGATGAAGTCCTGGGACTTAGGGTGGAGGTCAGTCATGGTGTTGAGCTTGTACAACTAGTCATTCAGGTGTTTGAAGTCAGAGAGACTTGGCTTTAACTTATGTGTTGTACCCTCCTCGATCGTCTGTCCCTAATTTTGGAAAGCCAGAAATGTGCAAGAGACTAAGTCAGAAATGTGCTGGAACTCAGTCGAGAACTTAGGACACAAATTAAGTTGATATTTGTACTGGCAAATAGTCCAGTCAATTGGGGGTTATATACATGTAGCAACAAATGGCATATATATGATGTAAGTAGTATGCAAGCAACAGGGATAAGTGTGTAATTATTGAGTGAATAGCATACAATGCACAAGAAATAGCATATGAATGTATAGGTAATGGGGACAAGGGGATGGCATATGAACACATAAATAGTATATGAACTATTACAAACTATTTGTAGATGGACTTATCTGCCTCTGAATCTCCACAATTGCAGATATAGAATTGGCTTTTCAATGTAACAGTGCTAGAAGGAAAGTGAAATAAAGGATGGGTGTATAATCATCCAGCGACCACTTGAAAGTGTTATTTAGGCTAGGTCAGGCAGGGCCCATAACCTGTTGATACAGTAGAATAAAAGAAAACCCAGAAACAGATACAGATACAGACACAGGTGGAGGATGTGGTTATTAAGACAAGCCTCAATACATGCAAGTGTTTATAGTTATGTACAGCATTCAATCCTTTAGGGGGGACACAGTATGAAATACATGAACTTTCTCATGAGCGCCAGAGCAGAGATACATTGAAGGGAAGACCGAATTCAGAACAAACCTTCCCCCAGAGGCTTTGGGCAACTCCCAAAAGTGGGTTCGCCACCACCATTAGGTTCAAACGTGAGCTAGATATAAGGTTAAAAACATGAAGATATGTTTGGGATATTAGTACTTGTATAGAGCTTACCTTGATTGTTTGCACGGTTGTAAAGACAGCAGCAGCGGAACCAAAGACCATCAGTGCAACATCCACTAACTTCTGTGACCTCGTTCGTGCACAGGCTTTGTAATGGAGCATAGCGGGGTAAACATAGCATAACGGAACACTATCAGAATCAGATTGAATAGGGTATCTAAACGCATAGGTAGTGTTTTCCCATACCATGCAAACGAGCCGACAAAGGCCACAAATTTGTCCAAGTCTGCGGCGCCTAACCAGCTGATGAGCGTGCATCCGGCGACGACGACACATCTAAACGCGTTCTTTTGCCATTTGACTCTAGGATCAAGTTTGCCGCTACGTGTAAACAACCCATTCTCCATAATCCGCACGGCTGGAAATAGCTGAAGCGGGACGGATAGCAAGATAGCCAAGGAGTATAGTAATTGTACCTGGCAAGTAAATGTTAAAATATGCAAGACCATAGTTCACGGAATACACACCACTTGCACGAACTTATGATCTTGGGGTAAATTAAGAATAATGACTGTCTGCACGTTGCTTCCGTACGCAACATAGGCGAGGACACCGGCACCAGCAAAAAGAACTATTAATGGGTAATGATCGGATCATACATATGTCACTAGTTTGCATCCAAGACTGACTGACCAGTTAAAAATATCATGACACCAGTCAAGGCACGTGGAAACTTATGCGGTTCCCGCATGGCATCGGTGATAGGTATGACCTTCATACCAACATGGATAAGGGGCGACAAAAGATGGTAAAACTGAGTACGTACCAGACCAATACCTTCGAAGCTAAAAACAGCTGTGCTACAATCGTCATGAGCATGAGACTTCACTTCACTTGAAAAGAATGTTGCTAACCCAATGAGCAATGCATAATCCTTGGGATTGAATAGTTTGATATCAGCTATTCCATTGTCCGCCAATACCGCAAACTCATTGCTAAATATATAGACGAGCCCAACCAGGATAAAGGCATCTGCGACAAGCGCTGTTGTACTTAGCTTTGCAAGACTCCGTACCATCGCCAGCGGAAGGAATACGATGAGTTGTACAAGGATCAGATGCAAGGTGCTGACATAGGTAGCGCATTTTGTAACAGCCATTATGAAAGCTTGGAGATTCGATGCGACGAATATGAGGTATGCGCACGTAAAGCCAATTTGGGAGAGTGTGATAGAAAAAAGTATTGCAAATCGCATGGGAGTTCCGTATAAAGCACCACCAATATCTAGCGAAACAACATGGATAAATCAAATTTGACTTGTGTAGAAAGCTGACCCTAGGAAAAGCCCACTTCCCCCAAGTAATTTGAAAATTAACTACTCACCGCCGAAACTCCCGCTCACCACTTGTTTGGTTCTGATTAAAAGGATGAAAGACCATAACGAAATAAGGGCAATGAACACCAAAGTGACCGTCGAAAACAAAAGACCCCCGTTAAGGAAGGCTTTGCCCAAGAATAATATACCAGTCCCAATGAAGGATTTCAACAACTGCAAAAAAAGAATATCAAGTGGTGTTCGAGGAAGCTTAGATAATTTATATTACCATCAGAACAGCTTGGGTAACGGTGGCGTCGCCATGTTGTTGACCGGTCGCGGAAGAAAGACGTCGCGAATGTCTACGCTGCGACGTACTTCTAGCGCGAGCATTCCTTAGTAAGGGTGACTGCTCAGTGGCGAGCGGTTGGATAAGAGTGTTTACGAGAGTGGTAGATTGAGAGAAATCCATAGTAAGAGACTGTGGAAGACCATTCTCGAGAATATTTGGGTTGACATCCTCTACTCTATCCTCCTCCTCCTCCTCCTCCCCCTCCTCTTCTAAGTCTTCACCAGCCTATCGAGCTATAAATCTGGGATCGCTCAGATGCTTTAAATAGGCTCACAAAATGGCCAAATATATATAGAAAGTCAATGAAATTGTTCGGCGTTCTTGTCGTACCATTCTCTCCATTTCCAGATTCCGGGACTCCAGGGTCCTGGTCCTCAGCTCTCAGTAAAAGGTAGTTACGCCTAAACCCTCCTGGTTCTCGAATATGTTCAAACGCAGGGTGTTTGTTACCCTGAGGGCCAGAGTAGGAGGCAGAGCGAGTGCGACGAAGGACAGTATCCGCCTGCCACTTGTATATATCGTGGGTGACATCGCCTCCAGGAACATCATAAGGGATTGGAAAGATCTCAGAGTCGCTGCGGGGAACTAAGGCCGATGGGCCAGCTGTGGCAGGTGCAACAGAAGTGCCTGGGCGAGAAGAATGGACCTCTCCTGTACGCTCATCGCGAGATACTAGGTGACGTCTGATAACTTTGGCCTTTTCTGTGTCCGAAAGCTCCTCAAGTGTTGTTGGAGGTGGAGTACCTTGGTCCCGACGACCCAGGGAAGCTCGGGCTGGGGAACTTGAGAGGAGTGGGGGAGACATTACGCTAGAACTCAGTATATTCGGGGTGCGTGGCGGAAGGTCAAGAGGAGGAGGGTCAAACTGTGCTCTGAGGCTGCGAAGGTGCGGAGTTCCATGTGTTATACTTCGCTCCGGTTCGTCCTGAGAAATCACAGGCCTGTCAATTGGAACAGGTCGAGAGGGTGACGTTCTAGATAGGTCATCAGGGACATATAGTGAATGTGAATGCGAAGGGAATGCCATGATGCGTTTTAGAACCAGTAGTAGCTAACCACAAGTTGCTTATCATAGTCACGTGAATTTCAACTCTTGGTACGGCCGAAGCGGCATGGAATTGAAGGAGAGGGATCAAGACTTGACTCCCAATCTTAGGGTTCTTAGGTGTGTATAAAAACAATACCATCCTGAAGATTGAAAGGAGAGCTTTCCTGAATCCTACTACTTTTATCTTGGAAGGACTACCCTTGTTTGCTGACATTGAACATTGACCATTGTCATCCCTTCCAAGAGAGTTCCGGTAAGTTCTAGCAAGTTTCAGCAAGGACAGTCTTACAGCCCTTTTGGTACCCAATGCGATGCTTGAATTTTACTAAATACTTCTGAAATAGAAATGTTGTAGTACAACCAATACATCAGTGTAAGATACTAAAATTGCTAGGATCTGAGCAGCGGCAATCTACTCAGTGACAGACTGGATGTATAAATACCTAAACAGCAAACTACTTAAACATACCTGAGTGTAAGGTCATGACTGGATTGCAGATAATATTGGAATATTTTGTATGTATCTTTTCTTGTTTGCACTATTACTGCCGCATATCCTTGATGCGCATGTATCTGTGTCACTCGCATGTAATTCTTGTCACTTGCACATCATAGGTTAGCTCATCTCTTAGTATGGTTTTCATTCAACATTGTATAAACATTTTCTGAACAATGCAGTCGGTTTTAGCCTGACCCATGACTCAAGTTAATGTCATGTATTTTGTTTCTTGTGTCTGGCAACTCCTCATGCTTTGATAATGAGTTGAGTTTACTATTTTCTGGGTTTAAGAATTTTTTGAATGGATAAGAGTATCTTGCCTCAGTCATTGTAAGTAGCGGACTGAGGTTTTATGAAGAAAGGAGATGGTTTGTTCTATAGTGAAGAGTTGTGGGTAAGTGAGGTGCTTGTGTAAGCTTGGTGAGTAGTGATTGGCACGGGTAACCATATTATGTCTACCCATACCCGTACCTGCGAAAACCTGTTACCTGTTGTTACGGGTACGGGTTTTCACAGGTATGCTTATATAAGCAAGGTTCAGCACTAACCTCACTTATATAAGCAAGGTTCAGTGCCAACTTTGCTTATATAAGTGAATTTAGCGCTGAAGTTCGATTATATAAGTGAGGTTAGCGCTGAACCTCGCTTATATAAGCAAATTTAGCGCCAAATTTCGATTATATAAGTGAAGTTGGCACTGAACCTTGCTTATATAAGCATACCTGCGAAAACCCGCCTGTGGGTACGGGTTTGGGCCGGGTTGGAAATCCTGACCCTGACTGACCCTTACCCATGCTACCCGTACCTGCTACCCACGTGGGTTTCCAATACCCACGCCAATCACTATTGGTAAGGTTGAAACTTTGGCAAGAATCAGGGTAGGGCTTAGCTTTCAGCTTATATACTATGTTATCTAGACCTTATAATATCCTAAATTTCTGAGGGCAAGGTTTACAGAGCTGAGTGAGGTATATTAGTTGATATTACTATTTCAAATAGTCATTTCACTTTCAAATATAAAAACAAGGAGATTCCCAAACAGGAATTAAAACAAGGAAGTAAGAGTATCTCTTGTTGAATAAAAATCCATAACTGGAGCTAAATGAGTTAGGCTCAGCTTCTTGGTAGAAGTTGTAGTATTGATTGTAACTACCTAAATGAGTTACTATATATGTTAAGTCCACGTGTCAGGCGCTTATGTTAAGTCTCGGTAAGCCGATATTGCAGATGGGAGTCGGTCAAGTCCTGCAGACCTTTCAAGGTGGCTTGGCTTCAACGTGCTCATACATTGCGCCCTGCTCTTCCATGTATGCCACTAATTTGGACTGAAGAAATACCCAGGAGGGTACTGAGAGTGTTGGCCCAAGTAAGGGACTTTAGACTAAAGAAGAAGAGATGAGAGGAGGTAAACCAAGTCAATATTCAGAGTGAGGAACTATCTACATACATTTGCTACTTATATAGGTTAAGAAGTGAGATGTGGAATAAGGAATAGAGAACAATAAGGTATGTGGAGCATGTGGAGGTATGGTCCACAATGATCAAGAATAGAATAAGGAATGTGGACGAGAATAGAACAATGAAAATAAGATAATAGAAATGTGGCCAAAAATAGAATAGAGAGTGACCGAATATAACAATAGGGTCATGGCTGAAAATAAAACAATGGCAAAATGTCCCAAAGTAGAACAGGTCGAGAAATAAGGAGTGGACAGGGTGGGATTAGTGGATAATGAGTGGGGAAGAGTAGATGAGGGATAGGGATGAGGAATGTAAATGGTGAATGTGCCAAGCTGAGACCGATGTACCAAGTGACATATGTGTAGATTGGTCACTTGTGCATGGAATTGGACTGATTGTTTGGTCGGCATTGCTGAGTTACTGGGCCCTCAGTATGTGTACTTGACAGTATCCCCTCCTTAGTGGCTAAACCCATGAAGCCGGTAGGTGGAGATTGAATATAAGGTTTGGGATGCCTAAACATGACATCACATGAAAGTTTGGGGTCTAGCACCTGAACACGATCACCACTCTCATCAATACGTGCATCCCATCAACATCTATCATAAGAAGAAAAAATAGGTCATGAGATGGACGAGGAAAATGCGCAGAAAGCCAAGATAGAGAAGAAGAGATTGGAGAGGCAGCAGAAGCAGGAGGCTGAGGCTGCCCGAATTGCTGAGGCCGAGGCAAAGAAAAAGGAGGAGGAGGCTGTAGCGAAGGAGGCAGAGGTGGCTGCTAAGCTAGCAGCAGAAAAGGCAGAGGCCGATAAGAAAGTGGCCGATGTGGAGGCAGCAGCCAAGGCTGCTGAAGAAAAATGGGTGGCCAATGCTGCTGCCAAAACAGCCAACAAGGAGCGGGAGGAATTGGTAAAGCATGCAGAAACACAGGGTCCCGAGGATGCAAATTAAATGGGACCTTCTCAGGATGTGGGAATTCACCACAACTTGGTAGTCCCAAGAAAAATGACATGCAAGAGGGGTAGGAGTGCAGAAGCAGGGCCCAGCAATGGGCTGGGTAGGAGTACGGAAGCAGGGCCCAGCAATGGGCTGGGTAGGAGAGGTAGGCTGAAGGAGGCCAAGGTGTGTAGGGATGTTTATTTTTTATTTTTTATTTATTTTTATTATTATTATTATTTTTGACTGATTTTTTCTACTAGCCCAAAAAGAAGCTGACCTGGGAGTAGTCGCCCTCCCTCCATCCTCCTTGTGACCACTGCAAGGAATGCAGGGAGATGTGCTCAGTGAGGAACGTAGGGGCAGCATGCAGGTACTGCAACCGGCATTGTGTAAAATGCAGCCTGGCAGTGCCTTGGCAGTGCAAGGTAAAGAGTCGGGAAGAGGTAGAGTCAGAGAGAGTGAGTGAGGAGGAGCAGGGTGGAGGGGAGGAAATGGAAGAAAAAGAAGAGGAAGAATGGCCGATGAAGAGGCCGAGAAGGGCTGTCACAATGCGGCCGAGCAAACAGGTGATGCCTTTGCGGCCAACTGGATGGTCCATGACTGTGGAAGTCCCACAGCCGGAGGGTTCGGGATCTTGGCATCTTGCCAAGATCTGGGAGGATCAGATGACAAGGGTACTCCTTCACTTGGCAGAAGGAGTGGAGTACACTGGACGGGTGGTGGCCCTGTTGGGTGAGGACCTGCACAGGGGTTCGGTAGTACTGGGAGGTTCAGGAGGTACGGAGGATTTGGAAGGATCAGATGGAAGTGATAGTCTGGGGGAGGATCAGCTGGTGGATGATGATGATGAGGGAGATAAAGAGGAGGAAAAGGAAAAGAAAAAGAAAAAGAAAAAGAAAAAGGAGGATAAGGATGATGACATGGAGAGGGGTCAAGAGAGTGAGACTATAAGATAGTCTCAAATATAATAATTATTTTTTGTTTTGTTTTATTTTTTGACTGAAGAAATAAGGAAAGAAATAAAGGCATAAGGGAGAAAGGGACAAGTGAGACGTGCCAAGGTTTTCAGCAGATTTGGTCTTGATAAACAGAAGGAAAGAGAGGTTGATAGGTGGATTGAGAGGAATGTTGGGAACAGGTGTGTGTCAAGTACATGTACCGAGATTCCAGTAATTCAGCAGTGCCGACCGAGCAGTCAGACTACGTCCACATACAAGTGCCCACGCCGCATGCAAGTCACTTGGTACACTGGTCTCAGCTCGGCACCTCCACCATCCACATTCCTTGCCCCTATTCCTCATCCACTCTACCATGGATTAATCCTACCATGTCCACTCCTTATTCCTCGCCCTGCCTCACCTCGGGACATCCTGTCCTTGTTTTATCCTCAGCCACAACCCTATTGTTTTATAGTCGGACACTCTCTATTGTTCTATCCTCGGCCACATTCATATTATTCTATTTCCATTGTTCCATCCCCATTTACATTCCTTCATTCTAATTTTACTTGTTGTGGACAATATCCCCACATGCTCTGCATACTTTATTGTTCCACATTCCTTATTCCACATGTCACTTCTTAACCTATATAAGTAGGACATGCATGTATATACTTCCTCATTCTGGGTATCAACTAGGCTTAGGCCCCTTGTCTCCTCTTTCCTCTGTAAAGTCCTCTACTCGGGCTGGCACTTGCGGCACCCCTCGAGTACTTCCTCTGTCCCAAATTGGTGGCATGCACAGCAAGTAGGGTGCAATGCATGAGTACGTTGAAGCCAAAGCCACTACTTCCAGCCTGTAGGACTTGGCCGTTACTTGCCCACATCTTCAGCATTTCCAAAGCTTGACAGTATGATCGTAAGGTCCGGAATAGTGTCGAGATGGTGTAGGGTCAGGATGGATAGGAATTAAGGTTGGGATGGAGAGTGGAGGGGGTAAATGGAAGGAGGTTTTGAAGAGATTATGAGCAACTTAGGCGGTAGGTTGGAGAATTTATTGAGCAATCTATGGAATATAACTCCTCAGTGTTGTCAACCACTAAGTATTTATTTAGAAAATACCTATGGAATATAACTACAGAGTAAATAAATGAAAATCAATCATAACATTGTTTTTATTTATACAGATGGCTCACCTCCTCAGTGTTGTCAACCACTAAGGAGGAAGGTATGTACGGGTGTTGTTTCACCCATATATATCCTTGAGCCGGCCCCTATACATCCTCTTCGGTATGGAGCCAATCTCCCGGTCACTATCCAGGGAGCCGGCCACACGCATTGTGTAGTGCATGTGTAAGCGCACGTGAGTACATAGAGAACAAAGAATAACTCTCTCAATATTGAGGGTAAAAATACAAAATAATAGTCGAAAATTTCAGAATGGAAAAGCACACAGAATGACACTGAAATCGATATAAAAATACAATATATTGAGATTGGCCTCTCAGGGGTGAGATGCATGTTTGCACCCTACATGCCCCCTCAAGCTCAATATATACCGAGCTTTTCGGTGAGAATCTTCACTCTAGGTCCTGGTAGACCCTTTGTGAGGATGTCTGCGACAATTTGATCGGTTGGGAGATATTCGATTTGAATCTTCTTCCCCTCAATCATGTCTTGGATAAAATAGAGTCGTATATTGAAGTGTTTGGTCCTTGAATGTTGCTGATTACCGTAGGCTATTGTAATAGCTGATTGGTTGTCAGCATAAATTTTTATAGGATTTCTAATTGGCTGGAAAACTTCGGTTATGAAATTTTTAATCCATATAGCTTCTTTTGTGGCATGAGTTAACGCAATGAACTCAGCCTCGGTAGATGGGAGGGCAACAATTGTCTGTTTTTGACAGCTCCATGAGATGCTCCCAGAGTCAATTTGAAAGATGTATGCTGAGCTGGAATGTCGATGATCTTGTGAGGCCCAATCAGCATCAGAATAACCTACAATACCATCTCGGATCTTTCCTAAGACTAATTTCTTCTCTTTTGTACCTTTCAAATATTTGAATACTCTCTTTACTGCGTTCCAGTGAGCAATCCCTGGATTTTCTAAGAACTGAGATAATATGGAAACTGTAAACGATATGTCTGGTCAGGTAGCTACTGCTGCCCACATGAGTGAACCAATTGCCTGCCGGTATGGAATTTTCTCCATGCTTTTCTTTTCGGCATCAGTAGTCGGGCATTGTTCTTTGGATAGTTTACATGTAGGATCTAGAGGAGTCGTATGCGTTTTTGCATCTTGAAGATTAAATCGGTCGAGTATCTTGTCAATGTAAGATTCTTATGAGAAGCTTATTATACCGGCCGATTTGTCTCGTTCGATCTTCAGGTTAAGAAGCCAATGGATTTCTCCAAGGTCTTTCATCTTAAAGATGGCTTCGAGATCTTCTTTGACGCCCCGCAATATAATATTGTCCGTAGCCATTATGGTGAGGTCATCTACGGCGGCTCCAATGATCGCATAGTCATTTGGTCTGTGTCTATAAAATACAGCAGCATCTGAGGCTGATTTTGTAAATCCAATAGAATAGAGGGCATTCGATAGACACTTATACCATTCTCTGCCCGATTGCTTGAGTCCGTATATGCATTTCTTCTGCAATAATACGTTTTCATGTTGATCTTCGAAATATCCCAGCGGCTTGTGCATATAAATAGGTTCTTCAAGTGGTGCATTTAAGTATGCAACATCCACGTCCATTTGATATATGGGCCAATTATTTCTAGCCGCTATAGCGCATATAGTGCATAATGATGTCATATGTACGACCGGTGCATATGTCTCGTCGTAATCGACTCCAAAGGTTTGTGTGAAGCCTTGAGCAACAAGCCTTGACTTTGCACGAACAATATCACCCTTCTGATTTCTTTTCATAACGTGAGTCTACTTGCTACCTACAATATTTACACCTGACGGAGGTTTGGTAAGCTCCCAGGTGCCTTTGTCGATTTGCGATCGGATCTCAGTATCCATGGCTGTTTTCCATGTAGAGTTATTAAGGGCATCTATGGTCATTGTAGGTAATTGCATATCATTCGATAGATATGCAAAATCATTTTCTTCGGCACTTGTAGGTTCGGCGCTTATTGCTAGATAGTCGCATGGATTACTCTCGTCCTCTTCAGTATTATATTCTGAATCATGTGCGATATCGTTGAGTACGTTATCCTCAATGTTTTCGCAAGCAAGGGTAGTTATATTAATGTGTGCGGCTTCTCCAGCTTGAGATCTGTCGCCTGAGCTGATTTTTGAGGCTCTTTCTTGTAATAAGCATATTCTCTCACTTCTTCTAAGTGGAGGAGCTTCTTTAGGTCTGCTCACGTCTGTTTGACTTGGCTGTATATTTTCCAAATCTCTTTCTGGTGTGTGCTCGATTATTTCTTCAATGCGGCTATCACCCTGCTGTAGGTCACGTGATGATACCAGCACTTGGATAGGTGCCAGTGCGGGTGGTATTGGCTGATACTTAGTGACTTTTGGCGCAGTAATTAGACGGTCATTGGTAGGTAAAATAGGAGTAATTGGGGGCAATTTTGGTCCCTCAAATATAATATTCCATTCCACAGATACCCGCCGACTATCTGGCCAGTAGATGCAGTGGCCGTCACTTTGTGTGGAATAACCTGATGAGATTATAAGCAATTTGTGCAGTAGATTGGAGATAATTCCAGGCAGTCTAAGTTATTTTCTCCTCAGTGTAGTCAACCACTACAAATATATTCAAAGAATATACCTAAGTTATTTTCTTACAGAGATAAAAGAAATAAAGTCAGTCGAAATACTTCGTGAACTACAGTATTCAACTCACCTCAGTGTAGTCAACCACTGAGGAGGAAGGCATATACGGGTGATGTTTCACCCGCATGTATCCTACAGCCGGCTCCTGACCCTATCGAAGGTTTGAGCCAGGCTGCCGGTCCCTATCCAGGGAGCCGGCCATGTACGTCGTGCGGTACGTGTGTAAGCGCGCGTGAGTATATAGAAAACAAAGAATAACTCCCTCAATATTGAGGGTAAAAATACAAAATAATAATCGAAATTTTCAGAATGAAAAAGCGCACAGAATGGCACTGAAATTGATATATAAATACAATATATTGAGATTGGTCTCTCAGGGGTGAGATGCATGTTTGCACCCTACACGCCCCCTCAAGCTCAATATATGCCAAGCTTTTCGGTGAGAATCTTCACTCTAGGTCCTGGTAGACCCTTTGTGAGGATGTCTGCGACCATTTGATCGGTTGGGAGATATTCTATTTGAATCTTCTTCCCTTCAATCGTGTCTCGGATAAAATAGAGTCGTATATCAAAGTGTTTAGTCCTTGAATGTTGCTGATTACCGTAGGCTATTGTAATAGCTGATTGGTTGTCAGCATAAATTTTTATAGGATTTCTAATTGGCTGAAAAACTTCGGTTATGAAATTCTTGAGCCATATAGCCTCCTTTGTGGCATGAGTTAACGCAATGAACTCAGCCTCTGTAGACGAGAGTGCTACGATTGTCTGCTTCTGACAGCTCCATGATATACTCCCAGAGTCGATTTGAAAGACGTATTCCGATATCGAATGTCTGTGGTCTTGTGAGGCCCAGTTGGCATCAGAATATCCTACTATTCCGTCTCGACTCTTCCCTAGGATCAGCTTCCTCTCTTTCATGCCTTTTAAGTATTTAAATACTCTCTTTACTGCATTCCAGTGAGTAATTCCTGGATTCTCTAAGAACTGAGATAATATGGAAACTACAAATGAAATATCTGGTCGGGTAGCTACTGCTGCCCACATGAGTGAACCAATTGCCTGCCGGTATGGAATTTTCTCCATGCTTTTCTTTTCAGCATCAGTAGTCAGGCATTGTTCCTTGGATAGTTTACTTGTTGGATCTAGAGGAGTCGTATGCATTTTTGCGTCCTGAAGATTAAATCGGTCGAGTATTTTGTCAATGTACAGTCGCGGACACTCAAAGTCCGCTTATTTTGGTGACCCATTTCTAAAGCTCCGGAATTTATCGGGATACCTTTATTAGTATAGAATGGATGTTTTAGAATTATTACAAAGATATTTTCACGAGCCAATTCCTTGATTTCAGCAATTTTTCCATTTTGACCTCCAAAAATTGGCCACCCCCCTAAATTTTGTCCTAAAATCTTGAAAAATTGCCAAACGCTTCCTTTTAAGTATGCAAATATGATTCCATAAAAAAATCAACATTCAACAACACATTATTTCACATTTAAACTCCGAAACTCTAATTACAGCAACATCATGCCTGGCCCAAAATCTAAGAAACAGAAGTAATCTAGGAACTTATCTGGACTTCGGAACCAGCCCAAAGCATCTCTAGCCCCTACAGAATCATCTCACAACCCCACTCTGTTATAAAGATCATCAGCTAATTAAATGGCTAAGTACTGGGGATGGTGTAAATACAGATATTAGGAGAAACCAAAAGCAAATTTTACTGCAGCAAAAGAGAAAGCTTTTGAGGTTCTTGATTCC
>QLPI01032863.1:0-10366 GCA_003314275.1 Chroogomphus rutilus
GTATGCGCCGTATGCGTCTTACGCCCCAAACCCGTACCCGCAGGCGGGTACGGGTTTGGGCCGGGTTGGAAATCCTGACCCTGACCCTTACCCGCGCTACCCGTACCCGCTACCCGCGCGGGTTTCCAATACCCGCGCCAATCACTATCAACTTATGTGTTGTGCCCTCCTCGATTGTCTGTCCCTAATTTCGGAAAATCAGAAAGTTACCGGAACTGAATCGGAACTATGATGCAGAACTAATTTGATATTTGTACTGGCGAATAGTCCAGTCGACTAGTGGCTTATATACATGTATCTATCCTTGTACTATCTTGTGCTGAGTAAAGACAAGGGGACGGGAAAAATACAAGGGTCTAAATGGGGGGTGAGAACAAGGGGCAAGGTACGTGTCGGTTTAAGGTTGTCTAAGTGCGGAACCTTGTTTTCCGGAGTTGCAGAAAGTGTCGGGGTTGGACGCCGTGGTTTTCCGGTCGGGTTCATGGAAAGTCTGTTTTGGGGAGTGGTCTGAGTCGGTTCATAACAAGCTATGGACTCAGATGGTACCAAAGAATCAGCTGGAGATGGAGATCTGGATGAAATACTACTCAATGTCCAGTCAATCAATGGATTGTAGTAGGTGAGCCAGTTGTATCTAAGGACTGCTGAGCAACTAGAATCTAACAGAGTCATGAAAAATATTACAGGATGTTATTCCCCTTGCAGAAAATGGATTAGAAGTTCAATGGCTTTGTATATTATGAAGTTAGAGGAGCCATTGAAAAGTCACAGTGGGATTGGTATGATGTCGTGGGGTTAGAGGTTATGCTTGGATACCAACATCAAGTTTGTCAGGAGAACCCCCAAGAATAAGCCCTGACCAAAACAGTACCAACTGAGGGCCATACCTACTGACTGAGATACATGCCAAATGAGTACTATGCCTGGCAGCCCCCATCAGCAGGCATCACCCACAGCTATCACCCATATCTTCAGCAGTTACTGGTGATCCTAGCACCCAGGTTCTGCATCCAACTGGTACAGGAAGCAATTCCTGATACAAGTAGAGTGCCATGGCAATGGTACATATATAGACATATTTAGAGGGTGAAGAGTTTCTTAGAGTTTTCTCTTTGGATCCCCCTTTGCCAGGTATGCTAGTCATTGTGTACATAGGTCCTGTAATAAATCTTTCAATCCTCCTTCACCAGTATGCTGCCTAGGTTACCCTTACAGTAGAAAACTCTCCCAATGAGTACTAGCTGCCCCAACTGTCTGACTCCAAATCAAATCTCTTTGTAAGTAACAATAATAGCAGCCCTCTCTCATTTACAATAATACACTATCTCCATTGGATTTGCCTTTGGCTCAGGAAATATTAGACCAACTAGTCATTATAGAACAGGAGTTATTAAGAGAGAGAAGGGAGAAGCAGGAGCTGGAGGTAAGGCAGAGCATGTTGCAGACTACTATAACAAGCCTAGTAATGGGCCTCCCAACTTGCACCTGCTAGCCTACGAAGTGGACAGCCAAACCTGCAAGGCCCTCCAAGTTTGATGGTGACCATGTGAACAGGTGAGCATTCATGCAGTTGTGCACCCTCTACCTCAGTGTCTGCATGAGCAACTTCACTGATGAACAGTCCCAGATTCTCTGGGTGACATCATTAATGAAGACTAGGAGAGCAGCAACCTTCTCTACCCAAGTATTTGCCCATGAAGCAAAAATGGGCAGGTCCCTCTATGCAAACTGGAAGGCATTCATCAAAGCCTTTTGGTAGCACTTCTACCCTCGGCATGAAGTTAACAATGTAGCAAATCAACTGGAGTCACAGCAATACCACCAAGGTAGATGTTCGGTCAACAAGTATATCAACTATTCTGAGAACCTGGCTGAGAAGGCCAAATACACCAACAGTTGGTCCATCATCATGAAGTTTTGCCGAGGTCTTGACCCTACCATCCAAAGTCACATTGCACTAATGCTAGATGGAAGGCCAAAAGATGATGACATCTTGGCCTAGTATGCAGCTGCAAGGGTGGTGGCATTCACATGCATGGCAAATGAAGCCTTTCAAGGACCCTAACCTACGACCTCACATGCCCTCCCACTGCAGACAGCTCGAAGGATTAGCAAACCCCCCACTAGGCATGCCATGCCCATGCTCTCTAGAATGCCAGCTCCCTCAGGCCCACCCTGATGGATGTCAATGCAACCAAATGGCATTTTGAACTGCCCCTCATATGCTGATGCTGTGTGTTATAGCCCATACCCTCAACAAAACCACACTAACCCCCACAACCACCTGCTTCCGAGACCTTCCGACCGAAAAGGACGAAAGACCTTTTCCGTGGATCCCGTCCCCGTCACGCCCGTCCGAGACACCGCGACCGAGACACCACCCCCGAGTCTGCTCCCGACCGAGGACTCAATACCTTGATAACCGACGCGCAAGACTATCGCGTACCTCACTCCCTTGTTCTCTCTTTATATTAACCCCTTGTACTACCTTTCTCCTTGTTTTATGACCGGCTAAAGGATAGTACAAAGAGCGTTACATGTATATAGTCTCACAGTCGACTGGACTGTTCGCTAGTACGAATATCGATTTAGTCCCCCACCAGTTTCCGATTCATTTCCGGTAAACTCCCGCCTCCTTTCCGAAATTAGGGACAGACGATCGAGGAGGGTGCAACACATAAGTTGAAGCCAAGTCCCTTCGACCTCGAACACCTCCGTGACCGGATTGATCCTTTCCGTGACCTACCCTAAACTTCCGGCACCTCCGTCTCCGTCCTTAGTCCGTCCCACCCGATCTCGGTCCTCGGCCCCGTTACGGACCTTCGCACTAACTCGGAAAACCCCTTCGGAAGTACTAGCTAAGCGCCTGACACGCGGACTTAACACTGTGGCAAGGCCAGCCACTTTACCCAAGACTGTCCCCAGACATACAATGCCTACTTTATAATGACCAAAGAATGTGAGGAGTTGATGCAGTACTAGATGGTCATCGCAGATATTCAGGAGATGGCTGAAGGTGAAGAGAATGATAAGATGGAGGTAGGGGATTTTGTCCAAGGCAGTGAGTGAGGGATGTGCCCTCACTGCCTTTGTTTAATCGTTTTGCTGCCCTGTCCATAGATGCTGGTATGGAAAATACAACCCAGTACCCAGATGTTGAGCCCCCAGTTGCAAACAATGAAGACACACCCACAACAGACATGCTGAAACTCCTGTGCCATCCTCCTAGGATGAAATGCTGGGAACAGGCCCTCCAAAGCAATATATAGTAGCATCCACCCCCCTCCCCAAGCTCACTGAACCTCAAGGTAGAGATCCAGACCACCAATACAGCCAAGGTCAAGTGTGCCTTTGCCGTATACATCAAATATCAACAAGAGATGTATGAGTGTCGCCAATAGGAGGCCATTAGGGTTTCTCTTTGACAGTAAGAGCAACTATTGAGTTTTTATAGACTATCAAAATACAGTCGTCCTTTGTCAAATCACTTAGCGTTATTCACTCAACACACACGCATAAAGTTCAAAAACAAGGCTTACAATTTATTTATTCATGTAGGTACCTTATCTATTAATGAATGACCTCGGTTTTGCCAATCAGGCTTTTCCTGCACATACAGATCCCAATAATCCTCTGCTATTTTTTTCTGATGAATAATACCTGTCTCCCTTGTCAACCATTCCCGTGACAGTCACGACAGCCCAGTGAACATCTGGCATGATATAAAGGTTTGTATGGATAGATTTTCTGGAAAGTTATTAGTAGAAAGTTCTCACCTGGATGTTCGCCTTGAAAAGCCTTGGTAAGATTGATGAGCCCCACTTTACCAGCAGCAAGCCCTGCATAGTTTTGGCAAGGCTGTGTATATATAAGAGGAAACATCATGATTACAGTAATCAGATTCCTTACTTGATGCCCCAGCCCTCCGCCGGTAAACAAAACCTGTCTGAATATATGAGAGATCAGTGATATTACAATGACCGAAAGGTAGTCATCTACACACAACTAGAGGACGGTGCCCACTCTTGTTCACATGTTTCTCTGCCCATCGACTGGTTACAAACCTGCAAAACCTGTCCCACTCAAATCTTGCCGGAGATTAGGAGATGACCGAGTCACTCACGTGCCTACGAGAGTCACCTGCAAATGCACCTCAAACTCATCGACGGTCATCTCTTTCAGCACTTTGTGTAGTACCGACAAGCTGCTAGCATTGTAGACTATCACATCCAGCTTTCCCAGACTTTGCTGGAGGGTGTCTAATCCCCATACGAGAGATTCCATGCTTCCGGCTTCAGTGCCATCAGCAAGAGCAACATCCGTGCCCGGGGGCAACTTGGTGGCCAGAGCTTCAAGGTTTGCTTTGGAGCGAGATGCGAGACCAATGGAGGTGAAGCCATTTGACGCAAATAACCTAGTAACCTGTAAACCAATCTTTGGTCCTGCTCCAATGACAAAAATGGTAGGCATGGTGTGCAGTATGATGAAAGCAGCTGTGTTTATGAAGACCAGATCCGTATGTCCAATAAATGTGCTATCACATGACAGGGGGTAGGCCGACTACCACGTGAAATCTCTCACATCTGAGAATTCAGTCAAAATGTTCAATTCTTTGTTTGGGTAGATTACTAGCAGATCCCAAGTCTACAGTCCCAGTACAAAGGCACTCAGGTTAGGAAGAGAACAATATAGAACAGACAAAAATAGTGATTTTGGGTGATGTTTCAAATTTTGGGTCCAAATCAAGAGAAAAAAAAATTATTCAATGGTTGGACTTAAAACAAAGCAAAAACCAATTTATACACACTGAGTGTGAGATCACCTGTCAAGTACACATACTGAGATTCTGGTAATTTGGCAGTTCCAACCGAGCAGTCAGACTACATCCACGTACAAGTGCCCATGCCACATGCAAGTCACTTGGTATGCTGGTCTCGGCTTAGCACATCCACCATCCACATTTCTTGTTCCCATCCCTTGTCTACTCTATGCCATTCACCATCCATTAATCCCACCATGCCTACTCCTTATTCCTCGATCTGCCTCACTTCGGGACACCCTGTCCTTGTTTTATAGTCAGGCACTCCCTATTATCCTATCCTTGGCCACATTCCTATTATTCTATTTTTTATTGTTCTATCCCCGTTTACATTCCTTTATTCTAATTTTACTTGTTGTGGACAATATCTCCACATGCTCTGCATACCTTATTGTTCCACAATCCTTATTCCACATGTCACTTCTTAAACCTATATAAGTAGGGCATGCATGTACATACTTCCTCATTCTGAGTATCAACTAGGCTTAGGCCCCTTGTCTCCTCCTTCCTCTGTAAAGTCCTCTACTCGGGCCAGTACTTTTGGCACCCCCCCGAGTACTTCCTCTGTCCCAAATTGGTGGCACGCATGGCAAGTAGGGCATAATGCACGAGTATATTGAAGCCAAAGCCACTACTTCTGGCCTGCAGGACTTGGCCATTACCCCTCTGCAGCTTCAGTATTACTGAAGCTAGACAGTATTCCCAAAGCCTGACATCACCCTAGATTTTAGAAAGGCATTTGGGCAGGAAGCATTGAAGGATGAGGTAGCAGAGGCAGTTCAGAAGTTGTAAGAAGCAGGAGGGAAGTCTCTTAACTCAGCAGAGTAGGCCAATTTAACGTTTCACCCTGCGCACAAGGCCTTGGGCATCGACCGTGGCCCGTTATCCTTCTCATAGATTTGAAAGTAGTATAAAGATCTTGCACATTCAGTAGTTCAGTCTTCAGTCAAATAATCGACTTCTGAGGCAAGGTGTATGTCCCAGATGTGAACTGACAATGAATCGTAGTCCAGCACCATGACTCAAAGATCACTGGCCACCCTGGCCATTGGAAGATGCTAGAGCTAATCTCCTGGAACTACTGGTGGGCCCATATGTCTTAGTACATTGGCAAATATACCAAGAGGTGCAACCTGTGTCTACAGATGAAGGTACAGAGATAGCACCCCATCAGTGAGCTCCATCCCTGAGGAATGATGGGACACAATCAGCATAGATTTTGTGGTAGAACTGCCCAATGCATATGGGTATGATGCTGTGATGAATGTAGTAGACTTGGTGTCCAAGTGTTATGGCCCATGCTCCCAATAAACCCATACTAGTCCCCACAACCACCCACACCTTTTCTGGGACCTTCTGACCATTAAAATCTGGAATGATCATTTTCCATGATTCTGTTACATCAACCCAAAGTCCTGCAATCCCGAACCACCTATGATTCCATGACCTAGGTTCCGCTCCTTTGATAAACGATGTGCAGGATCATTGCATACCTCGCTCCCTTGTTCTCCCTTTTCTATTAGCCCTTGTATTCCCTTCCCCCCTTGTCTTTACTTAGCAATAGATAGTACAAGGATTAACTACATGTATATAAACCCCCAGTTGACTGGACTGTTTGCCAGTAGAAAATCAACTTAATCTGCATCGTAGTTTCTCATTCAGTTCCAGTAAACTCTCCAACTTTCTGAAATTAGGGACAGATGATTGAGGAGGATGCAACACATAAGTTGAAGCCAAGTCCCTCTGACTTCAAACACTTGAACGACTAATTGTATTGACCCTATACCATGACCAACCCTAAGTCCCCGGCGCTTCCCATCCTTCCATCTTCCTGTCTTCTGCCCGTGAAATCTGCAACCCCAAACCCTATCACCCTCAGAACCCTGACCCCCTTCATGGAAACCCCTCAGACCCTCCAGAACCCCTCTAGAGTTATTTAACTAAGCGCCTGACATGTGGATTTAACACCAAGCAAGCACACATCATGCCAACCCACACAATGATCACAGCAGCTGGTGTGGTGTGGCTCTTCTTACATCACATATGGAAACTACACAGCCTATCGAGGATAGTAGTGTCTGACCAAGGAGTGCAATTTGCCCATAAGTTCACCTGAGAACTTTATTACCTGTTGGACATTTGTCTAGCAGCCTCCATAGCCTACTGTTAAATCTGCATGTCGGCGCTTAGCTAGATACTTCTGGAAGGGTTTCCAGAGATTCTGAATGGTTTCCGAGAGGGGGTTTGTACTCTGGAGGTGGAGGGAGTAGAGGTCGTGGGTTCACAGATGGAAACGGAAAGGGGCAGAAAGATAGGAAGCACCGGGGGCCTAGGACTGTTCTCGGTATTAGGTAGTTCGAGTGGTTCGAGGTCACAGGGACTTGGCTTTAACTTATGTGTTGCACCCTCCTTAATCATCTGTCCCTAATTTCGGAAAGTTGGAAAGTTTACTGGAACTGAATCAGAAAGACAATGCAGAATTAAGTCGATATTTGTACTGGCAAATAGTCCAGTCGACTGGTGTCTTATATACATGTGTCTAGTCCTTGTACTAACTTTGCCGAGTAAAGACATGCGGGGGAAAGAGTACAAGGGGCTAATACAGAACAAAGAACAAGGGAGTGAGGTACATGATGATCCTGTGCATCGTTTATCAAAAGAGTAGAACCTTGGTCTCGGAGTCTCGGAGGTTCGGGATTGTGGAACCCCAGGTTGGTACAACGGAATTCATGGAAAGTGATTGTTCAGGCTTTGATCAGTTGAAAAGGTCCCAGAAACAGTGTGGGTGGTTGTGGGGATTAATGTGGGTTTATTGGTAGCATGGGCCATAACAGTATCCCCCCACTAGGACCGAGCCCTCGAGGTCCTAAGCTTATTCTTGCTGTGAATTGAGTAGAGAAGAGCATGGGATTATTTTTTAGGCATATTGGGACATAATAGGTATTTTTTCCGAGCACCTATCTGATGTATATATAAGGGGTTTTCTCTCTTTTGAGTTCCTTTTCCTACCTGCACCCATGTCTGGACTGGAGCAGGATATCGAGGCGGAAGTCTCGAAGCAAGTGTGTGCCTTCAAAGCTGAATGTGCAGAAAAGATTCGCTTGTTAGAGGCAGAAGGGGCGTGGAAACTGGAGGCTGCCTGGAAGGTTGGAAAAAATCGGAAGGTTGAAGTCCGAAGGTTAGAGGGGAAGAAAAAGGGGGCGGAATGAAGGAGGAGGAAAGAGGAAGGGGATCGAGCCATGGACCTAGATGCCAGGGCTCTGGAGCTTGACCTTCTGGCTAGTCAGGAGGTTGAGGATCGGGAAGATGTGCCATCCTGGGGGGGTTTTGTTGTCACATCAGGGTCCGAGCACAGGGATGTTCCTCAACAGGAGACCAAGTCCAATGAATCCTCGAATAGCGATGTCCCCTCAGATTTAAAGTCCATTTTTTTGCCTGCTGGGGTCAATCCAGGAGGTGGGAAGGATGTCTCTGTTATGCCCATGGTCGGGGCCAGTACTGCTGCGAGGGATGCAGAGAGAGAGCATTGGAAATGTCATGAGGAGGATGCTTGGATTTTGGGGGCACAAAGGGGTTATGAAAACCGGGTGGCTCAGGATGTGCAGGCAACCGGGAAGGAGGTAGGTCTTGGACCCTTTGAGTCCAGTCACTGGGCGCTGATTCAACATCATCCTGACCTGTATCAGGTCGCCAACCTGGGGATTCCTTCTTTTTTGAAGTTGGAATCCTGTGACAGGTGTCTTAAATGTGGGAAACCCTGTGAGTGGACCACATTGGTCAAGACTTGTATTCTCTGTTAGGAGATCAGGGTGAGGTGTGAGGTTGGCAGGGTACCAGTTGTTAAAGGATTGACCTTGAGAAAAAGGAGGCGGGAGGAAACAGAGGTTCCCAAGGTGTCCTCTTTGAAGAGGACAAAGGTCAAAGTAGTAGTTCCTTCCCTTCTGAAGGTCGGGAGTGCAGCAAACATGGATATCCTGGGGGAAATCAGAGATGGCATCCTCACTCTTGGTACTGATTTGAGGAGGCTGTCGGATGCCTCTGAGATGTGGAACACTATCAAAATGGATGGTTGGGATTGTCCGATAAGCAGCCTAGTCCAGAGTCATCAGGCAGTGGCAGGTCGGTCGACTCTGGCGCGTGGTATGGAGAAGGCAGCCTCTAAGAGAAAGAGGACTCTTGGGGAGATGGGTCCGGCACATGGTATGGAAGATGCGACACCCAGAGCAGGGCGGTCTATCAAGCTGGCAGACCTGGTGCATGGTATGGAGAGTTTGGTACCTATGATGGGGCATCCCACTGAAGAGGTGGTTCTGGCAGATGTGGCATTTATGGCGGGGCCAATTCCTGAAGTGATGGTTCTAGTGCCAGAGTCGAGTGGTGGAGGAGACAGTAAGGGTGTGGATTTGTTCCATCAGCAGGATCCTTCCGATTTTGATCTGGAGCATTCCTTGTTTTATGGTGATGACTGATAGTGCTTGTTTATATTTTTTTTGGAATCAATGGTGTTTTGTGTCAGAGGCTTGGGGGTTGTGGTGGTTGGTGCAGTCATGGTGGTCATGGTGGTCATGGCGGTTGTGGTGGTCATGGTGGCCAGTCGTCGGATTGTCACTTGGATGGTGGTGGCATCATTGGGATTTGGAGGATGTCCTGCAATTCAAGTCTCAGTTTGAACCATGTCAATAGTTCAGTTTGTTATTAACATGTTATCAAGATGTTCTAGTCTAAGAGAGAATCTACACATGGTACCATTTTGTCTAAGGGACGGTATGGATTCCACGATGGTCAGGGTTCTTCCTGAGTGGAGTTTTTTGGAGGGTCAGATTGAGCGCTGAGTGAAAACTGTGGGCTCCATGGTACCAAGAATCAGTTGGGATGAATATCTAAATGAGTAGTACTTAGGGAAATGCATGGGTCAGGCCAACCCGCATGGGTCACCGGGTCGGGTGTCCTTGGGTGTGGGTACGGGTCAAGCCGCGAGCACCCGTGACCCGGGCCCAACCCGGGGCGTCAACTCCGACACAAACGCAACTTACGCGTACACGTACGCGCACGCGCTGACACAAACGTAACACCCCGAACACGACAAAAGCACCGTACGCGCACACGATACCACGAACGCGCCGTATGCACCGTACGAGTCATATGCGCCATATGCGCCGTACGTGTCGTACGCGCCGTATGCGCCGTATGTGTCGTACACGTCGTACGCGCCATATGCGCCGTATGCGTCATATGCGCCGTATGCGCCGTATGCGTCGTATGCGCCGTATGCGTCGTACGCGCCGTATGCGCCGTACGCGTCGTATGTGCCGTATGCGCCGTACGCGTCATACGCGCCGTACGCATCATATGCGCCATATGCGCCGTATGCGTTGTACGCGCCGTATGCCCTGACACGTCGTACATGCCGTATGTGCAGTACACGCCGCACGCTGACAGTAAAGCAGACGATCTCAACCATGTTCCAAATCAGACTCCGTCGGCACTCATCCCATATCACCTTCACTGTCACCACATCACACAGCCAACCATTCTATTCAGCCCACC